>PVJH01046237.1:0-11949 GCA_004026705.1 Nesogale talazaci | reverse complement strand
AAAGGCGACAAACTGCAACAGAGTTCAGGCATATTCGGCCTGTAGCCAGGTCAAGCATGTCTGGGCTGGCTGGCTCCGACAGGTCCCCCTTTTTTATTTTTTCAAGTAATATCCTCCCAGGAACTCCGCCTGTCTTAGGTTGTCAGGACACACACTCAGTCCTTACCCGTCATCGATCAATGGCCTTCTAATGTCACCATGGCCTGTCTTAGGTTGGTAAAGAGTGCTCCTGATCTTACCCGCCATTGGCTGTCAAGTTCAGCTCATGGAGGCAGAGGGTCTTATCACATACTAGTCGTGTGTGCCACTCTGTTCGAGATCGCTCGATCTCCAAGCGACAGTAATGAACTTGCAGGGGCCTTGCTTGAATGGTCTCAATCTGTTACTTAATAAATGCCATGAGGTTGTTGAATAATACTGGCCGTAATGAAAGCAAAAGCAATAAATTAACGAGGGGGCCCCAAAGTGGCAAGAGGTAAGGTAACAGTCCATTGAGCCCGGTCCACAGTGGATCGGTGGTCAACTCCTTTCTTCTCCGAGTCTTCTTGCAGCCACTTGATTTTGTCTCTTACGATTCCAGATTTGTTGGCATAAAGACAGCATCTTTCCTGTAAAGCCAAACAAATACCTCCCTGCTCTGCAGCAAGTAAGTCTAAACATCTTCTATTTTGTAATACTACTTCTGCTAAAGAATCTACCTGTTCTTGCAAATCTTGTGTAGTGCCTGATGAGGCCTGTATATCCAAGATTAGCTGCCTAGATAACTTGGTATGTTGCAGTTCCAAAGGCCACTGCAGTACTGGTCCCTTATCTTACAAATAGGTCACCTAGTTGCACTGCCCTTTAGCTCTTCCTGCCATGTAATCAATAGCAAGGATAGGGACAGGTTCGTTTCCAGGAATAATATCTATGTCTGGAGGGAGAAAGGCTAGCACACATAACTCTGTCCAAATGCTGGATAACTGGGTAAAAGCCCTATTGCTGGCACAAACAAAAAACTGAACTATTAAGGGCACATAAGGAGCCCGTATCATTAACAACACTAGAACAAGAAACAAATCCCGCCACTTCTACAAAATCTCACAAGTATTGTTCAGGACTCTTCCTCTTCCTCCCTTCTTGTATTTATCCCTGTGGGTGTGGGATGTTGGCCCCTCTCCCAGCCTGTTCTCTGCCATGCCCACTTCTAGAGAGGGAGCCCATCTGACTCTAGCTGCTTCCAGCTCTGTAGCTTTCTCTTTTCTTGCATCCTTCCATGCATCCATGCTGTCCTACAGGGTGTTTTGTGGTAGGAAATGCTTGCCCACTCGGGTTTCTGTGAGACTAGACCAGTACTCTACCCCCTCAACCCCGGGTAGATTAGTGCCCTTTTCCCTCTGCTATCCTTTCCTTTTTGAACTCCCTTTTATCTCCCTATCCCCTCTACCCCCTCATCTTTCTCCCATTACTGTGTTGCATCCAACATGTACCTCCCTGGGTTTGGTCTTCCCTCCTCCCCTTACCCTACTTCTTGGACCAATTGTTATGGTACAGAAGTTTTCTCTTTTATACTCACCATACTTTCTTGATGGTCTTAAACAGGAATTTTTGTTGAATGTTGTCGAATGGTTTTTCCAGACCTATCGATATTATCTTGTGGTCCTTATAATTTTTCCTAATGTGGTGAATAATACTAATGGTCTTTCGTATGCTGAATCATCCCTCATATTTATCCCACTTGGTCATTGTGGATTATTTTTTATATGCTTTTGTATTCTACTGGCCATTGCTTTGTTAAGGATTTTTACATTGATATTCATTAGGGACATTGGTCTGTTTTTTTCAATTTTTGTGTGATCTTGTCCATGTTAGGTATCTAAGTTATATTAACTTCATAGAAAAAGTTTGGGACTTTCCCGTCTTTTTCTATGTTCTGGAAGAGTTTGTGTAAGATTGATGTGTCAGGTCTTCCCTGAATGCTTGATAGAATTCTCCTGTAAAGTCACCTGACCCGGGTAATTGTTTTGTTGTTGATCCATTGATAAACTTGTGTATTTGTTCTTATGCTATGGATCTGTTGAAGTGCTTAGTCTCCGTCTGAAATAGTCGTCGGAGGGACTGTTTTTCCAAGTATTTGACCATGTTTTCCAAGTTGTTGAATTTGTTATAAGATAGGCTTTCTAGTAGTGTGCAATTATCCTTTTGATTGCATTAGTGCCCATTGTAATGTCCTCTGTTTCATCCTTCATCCTTGCTAATTAATTTGTTTCCTTCCTATTTTTGGTTAGGTTTGCCAGCAATCTATCAATTCTGTTAAGACTTTCAAAGAACTAACATTTAGCTACATTAATTTTTTCCATAGTTTTCTTGTTTTCTCATTTATCTCAGCTCAGATTTTTATATTTTCTTTCCTATTGCTATTAGTATGATGGTTCTTTTGACTATTCTCTAATTGGTGTAATTTTTGTGCCAATATATCAACCATAAGCCTCTTCCTTTCTCTTATAGGCATGTATTTTTATCTGTCTTCCTTTGATAAATGCCTTTGCCATGTCCCAAAAATTTTGGTACCTTGTACTTTCAGGCTCATTGGTTTCTAGATACTGTATGATTTCATATCTGGTCTGGACAAATACCCACTGTGTTTATAATAGAGAATTATTCATCCTTCAATTGTTTACCCTTGTTTCCTTCATTGTCCTTTCATTGATTTCTAGCCTTATGGCATAGTGATCAGAGACAGATGTCTGTATAATCCCTGTATAATCTCTAACATGGTGTTAGAAAACCAGCCCCTAACACATCATCATAGATCCGGTAGGCACAATTGTACAGAGATAACAGATAAAAATTATAGTAAAGTAATAGAAAATATGAGATAGAAATAATCGGGTCAGACACATATGGTAGGTATTCACCTGGCATCCAGGATCTCAACAGCAAGGTCTATGTACAGCAGTAGCAGGAAGCCAGAGCCGGGGAGAGCTGAAACTGGAGAGGCGCCAGAGACCACAAGGGGAGCCGGGAAGCCAGCTGGAGGGACTTCAGGGGGGAGCATTCTGGAGAGAGCTCCATGTTTGTTGTTAACTAACATTTAAATCTACTTCGAGGGTATGGTCACAGGTAACCACATGTCACAGGAAGGGGTTTTTTGATAGACATGCACATCACAGGAAGGGGATGTACAATAAACATAAGTGTAACAGTAAGGGGATGTACCATGATAGGATGGGGGTAAACTAGGAGTATACATGTGACAAGAAGGGGAGGTACTAGGTATACATGTGACAAGAAGGGCGTACCTCTGACTCAGTATGGCAGCCTCACCGTTGTCCTTGGTGGTGGACTTGACCTCTCTGTAATACTAGTCTACTACTGCCCGTATCAGAAGGTATGGGCCCTACTTAGGGTGGGACAGACTATACTGTCTGATTGCTCTAGATGACTGGTAAATCCTTAGGGGAGAATAGTTCCTGACCTACTTTGGTTGACTTCCAAATGTATAGTCAGTCAATTGCCATGTGTAGCAAACGGCTAAATATGGCATATATGTAGGGGAGACAAATTGGGAGAAATCTTCTTGTTTCCTACAACATGACTCTCAGCGTTTTTTTCAGTTTCTCTCCTTGTCTTATTTGATGACTTTTCCCGTTAGTTGAGGTCTTCTGGGTTATCCTCTAGTTCTGGAATGTCAGACTCAGTTAAAATAAGTCCCTTTCAGGTGGGCCAGTGGCTCAATGGATAAAATGAGCAACTTCTATCTTGTGATTTTACTCATCTTCAGTAGCTAAAGGGTTCACGGGGGAATTATATATGTGTTATTGCCTCAATCTCCCTTAAGTGCTATTTTTTCTTTTTCTTTTTTTCCCAAGCATACAGTACCATGCTATTTTTTCTTAACAATTTTATCTATTTTAATTTTATTTTAGAAGCATCATGGGCCACAAAAAATTACCTTGGAGATCTCATGTGGCCTACAGGCTACCAATTTGACACCCCTGCCCTACTTCATGTGCAATTCTTGGCCTCCTCAAGTCTCTTGGCAAAGTCTGTTAATTTGCTACTGGATTTTGCTGTTTAATCCCTTAAATCTTGAAATCCCTTTGATGCATTGCCTTTATCTCCTATCATTTCATCCTTTTTCTGTATTGCTTCCCTCATATCCTGCAAGCGGCATACTGAAAATTTCTTTCTTTGGCTGGTTAATGTCTCTTTCTATACATGTTGTTAGATTCATGACTTCTTTCGACATTGTCTTGTGTTTCTCTTGCAATTTCATTGAGACTGTTCAGACTGGTTGCTGTTTATGTGTTGTTTTAGCCTGATACCATCTTCCCAAGTCAAAGAGCACTGGGCTCTCTTGGAATCATTTGAGTGCCTCTTTGAACTTCTGGTGGGTAGCTGCACTGGCAAGTCAGGCTACTGCTATATCTTCTTGTGCTCTTACTCTTACCCCAGTCAACTGGTTTCCAGTGTTGTAATGTGAGTTGCATAGCCCTCTCATGGGATGCTGGTTTGGTTGGCGTTTTACTGGATGATTTCCATGGAAGTCATAGTGTGATGTATCTCATGGAGTTTTGTAGTGCCTCTGGTGGTATATGGTGTTTCTTTCTGCTACTTGAGTGCCATGGAGGGTGTATGGATTTACTTTCCTTGGTACTTACTTTCCATCTACTTACCGCAGATGCCAGGTAGAATTAGCCTAGTCAATGTGATCGCCATGGGGTTTAGACACACATTCCTGCAGTAGTGTGGAGTACCACAGACGGTGTATGGAGTTCCCCTAGTCACTTGTCGGTCCTTGGGGTGTAGGTGGGAGTTCCCCCATCAGTTTGCAGTCGAGATCCCCCAACCACTTGAGGTATGGTGGAGGGTGGGCGTGATTTCCCCACCTGTGTGTAAAGCCAACAAATATGCGTGGGAGCTCCCCCAACTGGCCATCATAGTTGCCCTAGGTGGAGAGGAGTGACCTGGAGGTATGTAATGACTTACGAAAGGAAAGAGAGGAAGAAGAGAAAAAGAAAGAAAAGAGATAACACAGACCAGTAAATATGAAAAACAAACTGACATACACCAAAAAAATCAATGGCAAAACAAAAGTAAAACAGCTGAAGGGGCTCAACCTTCTTGGTCTCCCCACATCCCCAGCTCCCCCTCCACTAGTAAATCCACTCCAGCCCATATGGATTTGTGGGGTAGAGTTGGGACCATGATGGTTGGGGGGAGGAAGGCTTCAGGAAATAGAGGAAATCTGTATGCATCATCACTGCACGGCTGTCCCTCAACTGGTCTGTCTCCTCCCCGTGACTCCCTTGTAAAGGGGTGACCAATTACCCACCAGTGCCTGCTTCATCCAGGGCCCCACAGATGCTGGGTGAAATTGACCTTGAAGGCAAGATCATAGTGGAGGTTAGACAGCAGTTCCTGTAGTGGTGTTGAGCATTGGAGATCACTGAAATTAGTCGCTTTGTGCTCTATGCAGCACTGCAGGGGGTGGAGGGGGAGTTCCCTAAGCAACATGTAGGGCCTCAGGGCAGGCAGAAGGTTCCACAGTAACATGGAGGAACGACAGCTGCGTGTAGGATCATGGAGGGCGAATAGTACTTTCACCTTTTGGGCTAGTGGAGTTGTCCTAGCTTGTGCCAAGACCACTCATGACCCTAATAACTAAGAAGTGTCTCAGTCCAGTTCTCCCCCCCCCCCCCCCCTCCCACCAGCTGAAAGTGAATTACGTAATTCTGAAACTTTGGCATGCTCCAGGGTTTTTTTTGTTATGTTGAAAGCCTCTGGTCTCTGTAGCTAATTTATGGCATTCCTTAGCATGGACTCCCTTAGTATGTTAATGTATGTTAAAGGACTTTTTATACCAGTTGTCTTGGAGTTAATAATAAACCTGAGATTTGCAATTTTTCCCATGAAAATATTTTTTCTCTTTCTTTTTGTATCAGGCGTTATGTGGTGCCCTGATTTCAGGGCTGTCCCCTGAGGAGGAGATCTAGCTTATCAGAGAGGTTGTTTCCTTCTTGGCCAACTGGAACTGTATTCCATCCCTGGACTCTGACTACCTGCTTATTTTCTACCACACTGTGATCTGACGCACGTACATTTCCTTACATCTTTTTTTTTTTAACAAAGATTTTATTGGCACATAACCATATAGCATGCAATTCAACAGTTATGAGTGTTATGATCATTACCACAGACAATTTTAGAACATTTTCTTCTTTCTTGTTCTTGTTGTTATTAACTCCCTATTCCCCCCAGTTTCCTCTGCCACACCATCAAGAAACTATCAGTTCAGTTATTGTCTCTAATAATGTACTATACTAGATTTTGTATACAGAAAAACATGCAAAAACAATAATAAGAGATGAAAGCAAAAACATACCAAAAAAACCTAACAACAATAATAAAATATAGCAGAGGCAACCCTTAAGAGAAAAGGAAGTAGAAAATATTTAAAAACCTGGACCAAATATAAAATGGGTAAAAAGAGAAATCAAGTGGCAAGTTGTTAAATCATTGCATTTTCGATGATTCACTTTGCAGTGTCCTCTGCAAAGCTCTTCATATTCCTCATCCTTGGTCAGAGGGATTCATCCTTGCATTCCCTCCACCCCACCCTCTCTCTACCCCTCCAGCAGCTCCAATCCAACCACCGGGCTGAAGGGGCTCAACCATCTTGGTCTCCCCACATCCCCAGCTCCCCTCTCCACTAGTAAACCCACTCTAGCCCATCTGGATTTGTGGGGTAGAGTTGAGACCATGATGGTTGGGGGGAGGAAGGCTTCAGGAACTAGAGGAAATCTGTATGCATCATCACTGCACAGCTGCCCCTCGACTGGTCTGTCTCCTCCCCGTGACTCCCTTGTAAAGGGGTGACCAATTACCCACCAGTGGGCCTTAGGTCCCCATCCTATTCTCCCTCTCATTCGTAATGATGAGATTCTTGCTCTTTGATGCTCGATACCTGCTCCTTTCGGCCCCTCTTGATCACACATGCTGGTGTGCTTCTTCCATGTGGGCTTTGCTGTTTCTGTGCTGAATGGTGACTCGACTATTTCCAAGTCTTTGAGAGTCCAGACGTTCAATCATTTGGTAGCTGGGCACCATCATTTCTCCTACTGTGTTTGCCTCTGCATACATTTGTCTTCAGCGATATCGGGAGTCAATTGTTCCATTGATTTTAGTTTTTGTTCTGTGATGCCTGATGCCAGATTATTTCAGCTCCTCATGATCGCACAGGCAAATGAGGTTCTTCTCTGGCTACACATATGGTCTACACATGTCCTCAATGAGCACAGTGATATGTGTGTTTTGCCCAGACCTTCCACCACTGTGTGGCCACGCTGGCTGTTATGTTTCTTCTGTGTGGGTGTGGTCTCTTCCCAAGTAAATAGTCTATTGTTTATCTTCAGGCTTTTAAGACTCCAGATGATACCTCCTATGATGGCTGAGCACCATCAGCTTTCTTCACCACATTTGCTTGTGCACCCATTTTACTTCAGTGATTGTGTTGCGCCAGTGAGCCTCGAGGAATACCAGATTCATATAACAAAGTATTCTTGCTTTGAGGGAGCACTAGGGTGAGGGCCCAAGGTCCACTTTGCTACTATAGCACTTGGTCTATAGATAGGTTCTTAAATTTATTCCCACCTTGTACTAGATAGTTGTATGTATGTATGGACATCTTTTTAATTGCTCTCTATCTGTGGCTATCTGCAGACCCTGACCTCCAGGCTCTGAGTTCTAGGCAGTTTATAGCACAGCGAGCTCTCATGTGAAGTCAAGTAACAAACATTCAGAGCTTTTCTTCATGTCTGGGATTATGTCCCTTTTGGAGCATCAGCCTGGGAAATTACTCACTGCCAAACTAGGGTGCTGGGTAGCTGCTCAGCCATAGCCACAAGCCAACCATACCAAACCTAGATTGATTTAGTGTGTTCTCAATGCGGGGTTCAGGACACATCCTAAAACCCTGATTCTAATTTCACGACTCCTCATCCTAGTCTCCTTCACCTCCCAATTTTATGGTCTGGCAGCAGGAGCTCCAGGTGTGAAATCTAACTGGATACCATTTTCCTCCAACTTCTTTTGTTCACATATAGAATGTTATGTTTAAAGGAAGGCAAAACACCTTTTGATTTTATACATTTTAATTTTATCCCCTGACATACAGATATAATTTTATCATTGTTTGAAAATTATGTGTGGTGATATAGTTGTATGAAAGTGTCAAGTTGACAAGAAGTGGTCTGTGGTAGTTACATAATCTGGTGTCAACTTGTGAAGTGGTGGAGCCTAGTCAGTTCACAGCTTGATGACTTCATTTGGTAGCTTGAAGAGGTAAATTTCTCACTGTAGGCTAGTGAAACACTCTGCTGCACATTCCTCTTGACAAGCCACATGGAGCTGTACTGATGGAGCCAGAGCCCTGGAGCTGGAGAAGCCATGTGAGACCCATGCTAGGGCTAAGATGCTTCCACTATCAGTGGATCCTCAAGACTTTCCACACACTGGCTTGTGATCTTCTTGCATTCTGCATCTTTGCTTGTGTTGCATGAGTCTGTAGAGGAATTTATGGATTAGTATCAACATATGTCAGACTTAGGGACTTGATCTGGACTGGATTGAGATCTTTTCTCAATATACAATTGCTCTTGTATATAAAACTCTTCTTATGCACATGAGTATCTATGAATTTATTTTTCTAATCAACCCAGATTCACACAAGTGGTGTCTGACCATGCTGCCATCTTGAATAAGCTCTGTGAGCAAGAACACCAAGTGTGAAGCACCCTCAACCATTATAACTTCAAAGAAATGTGTGGCATTTTGCTGTTGGGTTACATGTTGGACTTCTAATTGCAAGCCACTCCATTAGAGGAAGGGGAGACTTTCTCTTTCTCTAAGGGTAGTTTTGCAATTTCTTGCAGGGTTACTATGGGGTCTACTTGATGACAATGAGCTTTTTTTTTTCGTCTTTCAGGGATTTCAGTGACATGAATGACAATTGCTAACCCTTTACTTGTCATTGTATGATTGTATAACTTTTTGAGACTGTGTTCACTTTTATGTTCAGACCAGAAATGTTTGATTTATATGCCTACAAATTAATATTCTGTCTTCTGTCATTATTATTCTGTTTTTGAGTCTTTCTAATATGTAAATTAAAAATTTTGTATTTTACACATTTTTCATTTCTAACATTGGTTTAGGTTTCACATATTCTTTGCTGAAACTGTCTCTCATCATTCTAATAGCTTCCTTTAATAATCTTTCTTTGTAATTCCTAGATCTGTGTCATTATGAGACTGGCGTATTTTGAGTATCTTTTCCTTTGTGAGGTTTTCTTGTTCTTTGTATATCAAGTAATTTTTGGATTGTATCTTGGACAGTTTAATAGCTCTTGTTTAAATCTTGTGGAAAGTGGTGTTTTTTTGTTGTAGCAGGTAGTTGACATAGTAGAATTTAGACTACACATTGCATTTGTTTGCAGACCATGGTTCCAGTGTCAGTTCCATTTTGAATGACTTTGCTATTTTCTTATTTGGATCTTATTTGTATATGCTTTCCAGTGACCAATCTGGACCTAGCCTGTGGACTACCCCATATTTCAATTTGCAAAACCCTTGGTATACTCTTTGGATTAGATCTATACGTGCCTTACTTTTAGAAGTAAGGAATACTTTTCTGTAGTTTTCTATAGTATACTTTTTTTAGTTTCTCTTCTTTGGGTAATCTCTTTGATACTTTCTGACTCCAAAAAAATCTTTGAGGTTTGTCTTGGCTGGAATGGCGTTTTCTTTCTCATATAGTAGCTATGGTGGCCTACTGGGTTTCTCATTGATGATCTAACCATGAGATCACCATCCACTCTATGGGATAAAGATGAAGCTCACTATTCCTGTAAAGAGTGATAGTCTAGGAAACCCACAGGGCAGTTCTACTGTGCCCTATTTGGAGATTTTGAATCCAAGTTTTCTCAATGGCAATGAGTTTGGTTTTCTTCAAACTCCCCACAAATATGTAAGGTAATGTGGCCAATAGACAAGAGAATAATGGAAAAAACATTAGTGATTCTTCCCCCTTGCTCTTGGGTCTTTACTTTTTCTGTAAAAAAATATAACTCTCGCACTGGCTAGTTATGTCCCTACCCTCTTTTCAGGAGGAGCCAGCCCCCATTTGGATAGCTGGTTCCCAGGACTGGTTGAACTGACCCAAAGAGAGTTAGGGAGCAATAGATAGGCCTGATGGCTTACTGGAGCTCCAATCTCACCCAGATGGTTGATTGTGGCTGACAACTGATTACAAATCAGTTTTTAACCCAAGATCTGTGATTATTTTTAAGGACGTCAACCCTGTTTTGGCTGCAGGAGTTAGGGTAAGTCCTGGGGCCTGAGCTTCTTGGCTCTTGAACCTGCATAGCTTTCTCCCTCTGGGGCAAGCCAGAGGGAGAGGTTGCTCTCAGGCTTCCTCCAGCCTGCTTTCAAAGAAAGTCTCTAGTGTGGGGTGAAGGTGGAGGAAGGTATGCCACTCCCGCTTCAGAGGCAGCTGCAACTCAGTCCCTAATTCATCCTTTCTCCTCTGGTTTCTTCCTTTCCCACTTCTGGCTAGAGGATGTAGAAATAAGTAGTTTGGGAATTGGTTTGTCCACATTGACATCCCCATTGTTCCTTGCCCTGCCTTCAGGACAGAAGCCCCTGCCCAGGTTGGGTGAGAGATGTGCTTTGTCCAGCAGGGACCCTGAGGGAACCATCCCCTTTCCTTTTGGGGAGAGTGACCCTTACCATGTAGTGGAACAGGGGCTAGAAGCCCCCCAGTCCCCTCCCTCTGAACAGCAGGCTGTGGGTTTCAATCCCCTCCTACCTTCCAGATGTCTTCCATTATGTATCCTATCATGTGTCTGAGTGTGTGTGTGTGTTTGGTGTGTGTGTGTGTACTAATTTCCATGGCCTGAGGCTTTTCCTTCATGCATCACTCCCCACCTCCTACCTCAGCCCCGCTGAAGCTACCTGCCCAGAAGCCACCTGCCTGGCATTACTTCATGCTGTGGCCATTGGGGGAGGGTGGCAGGACTCACACTACTATGTGGGCTTGAGATTTTTATTTTTGCTTATATAATTCATCCTCTACAGGTAGCTAACTTTGTAAGCACTGTGTATTCCTCCTATGTGTTTGTGAGGGTGTGTATCCTCTCTTAGAGCCATTGTCGGGGGACTGAGAAGTGGGAGAGAAAGGAAAATAAAATAGGGGATTTTCTTCACAATCTTCTATGATCATGCTCCTTGGACTAGAAATCAGGATTTATCTTGGAATGTTTTCACCCATAAGGGTGAATTTTTAGAGTTTTTTTTTTTTTTTTTTTGCTACCATTTTTTTTTCAAGGCCAGGAAATGCTGGAAGTTAAAAAAAAAAGGGAATACGTTTCTGATGCTGGTGTCCTTTTTTAATCTGTCTGTTAGCATTTATGTTTCAGAGCCCTCAGTCGCTTTTTGTTCACTGGTTTCAGTTGCATTCCTTTCGAGAACCATCCTTTATTCAAATTAAAGGATGAGGTTATGTATGTGCATTTGCTTTGATACTGGTTTTATGCTGTCATATTTACTTTAATGAAAATAAAATCTCTTGAGTTATTGGAAATTAAACCAAACTTACTACTATCGATTGATACCAATTTACTAGGGACCCTTTAAGATAGGGTCAAACTGCCCCTGTGGATTTTCAAGTGTTTTAACTGTTTATGGGAAGTTGATCTTTCTTCCTGGGAGTCTAGTGTTTTTGAACTGTTGACCTTAGGGTGAGGAGCCCAATTCATAACCACTATACCACCAAACTTCTTTTGCGCCAAAGAAGAATGTTACATATGAATTCCTCTTAAATTTGTAAGCAGAACTTTAGAGTTGTCTTTGTTGTTAGATACTATCTAGTCAGTTTCAGTGCAACTGAAAGAGAGATTGTTCACTCCTG
>PVJH01046236.1:0-11943 GCA_004026705.1 Nesogale talazaci | reverse complement strand
AGTAGTTCCACTGTTTTGAGCAAATGTTTTGAGCACCTTCAGTATTCAAGTTACTACTGGTAAAAGAACTTCTTTCTGAGAAGTAGATATAAACTTCCTTGGCATGTTATTTACATGTCCATAAGGCCCTAATAAGTGGCAAAAGAAAATATATGGGTGTTAGGTAAGTGGTTTAGAAAACAAATGCCATGAGTTCAGAGGAAGAGTAAAATCACAGAGGCTGAGGTTTCCTCAAATTGCCAGTCAAGGATCCCAAAAGGTAACCACCACCCTCCTAACCTTACCTGCATCAGGTCCCTTCAACTTGTTACTGCGCCTGGGAAGCTATTCATCCACTACAGCAGTTGGACCAAAGTCTCACCATTACTCATAGGGCTAACAAAAAACCCTCATTTACTTTGAAAAGTGCTGCCCTCCAGCTGTACAATCTACAACCCCCCCCCCAAACACACCCCAAGGAGGACATAATCAATGTTATCTGCATCCAATATAAAAAATCATGTTCCTTTGATTCCTCGAGGAAAAAGGTAGCGAAAAGATAAAGGTAGAAAATGCTTTGAATGGCTCAGGCAGAGGCCACCTAAAATCAGTGCATAGCAGTAGCCAGCCAGAAACCACCTCTTTATTTCCTGTAGTTGCTTTGTAAAAATAGGAAGTGGGGGAGGAAATTCACAAAGAAGAAACAAAGTAATCACAGCCTAGCAAGCTTCCTGAATACAAATCATTGCAGATGTTTTCTTTAGGACATCAGAACAGGAAGGCAGGCAGGCATGGAGGCCAGAGGAGAGGACGTGACCCTTTGGGGTCTAGAAAGGCTGAGAACCCATTGCAAAAGGAAAACATTCACAAAATTAGCCCATTACAGGGGGATAGTTCCTAAGAAATTACTGTTATAACTGCTTGTTTCTGCAGCTTGAGGAAACTACTGCAGAAATCCTTTAAAGTCCCAAAAGAAAATTGGACTTTTGTTTTGTTTTCTTACATTTTATTTTGGTTTACAGGAAAGTTTTCCAAGCAAATTAGGTTCTCTTTCTGCAAGTTAAACAGATTGCTCTGTGGTGTGGATTTTGATCCCCACTCTGTGCCAGCACTCTTCCCCATTTCCACTCTGACGTCCCTGTTTCTGTCTGCCCATATTCCTGCCAACTTCTTAACAGATTCAGGGCAAAGGCAATCTCTTTGATTTCCTATAGTTGGTTGTTCTGAGAAGCACATTCCTCCTGGGTGTTAATGTTCCCTTGATTGTGGCTGAAAGGTGATTGCTGAAAAAATAAAGAATGCAAATGAAAAAACTTAAATTCTGCCTTGAATTTAACTGGTCTATCAGATTTCTGGATCTTCTTCTGTGGATAGAATCGGTAAATACAAGATTTATCCCTGGTTATAATTCATTTCATTAGCTTTAGTCTGCTTTACAGGCTAATGGAAAGAGCTGCTCTTTGGACTGGCTGATCTTTGCACAAAGCTTTCAGTATTCATCCGAAATGCTTGCTAAGGTCATGATGGTCACTTAAAATTGAAAATGCCAAATCATGAGAGGATCTCCACTTCAGTAGCTATCACACTAATAGTAATTCTCTGTCTTTTTTCCACCAATTTATGGACTTCGGCCAGGTTTCTTCATTCCTCAAGGTTGAAGATTTCTCTTGGTTCATCTGTGAGATCTTCCTGACCTCACTTCAAAACATTTGGAATCTAAAAGTAGTTTTTTGCTCTTTTTAATGTGGAACATCATGTCTGTAAACTTGTTGCAAAGCTTCAGTGTTTTGGGGAGATGTTCACCTGAGTTTTGTTAAAAATTTGGTATGACTCAGAAGCAACAAAGTCCACATGGAAGAAGCACACCAGTCTGTGTGATCATGAGGTGTCCATGGGATCAGGTATTAGGCATCAAAGACCCAGATTAAAAAAAAAAATCATAACAATGTGAATAAGGGGGAGTGTAGAGAACCAAAGCCCATTTGTAGACAACTGGACAGCCCCTTACAGAAGGGTCACAAGAATGTGACAAGGGTGCAGTGTAGCACCAATGAAACATACAACTTTCCTCTAGTTCTTTAATGCTTCCCCCCCACTATCATCACCTCAATTCTACCTTATAAATCTAGACCAGAGCATGTACAGGGGTACAAACCACAAGGAATCCAGGATGGATTAACATCTCAGGTCCAAAAATGAGAGTAGCGATACCTGGAGGTTAAGGAAAAGGTGGGGGAGAAAGGGGCACCAATCACAATGGTCTGTATATAATCCCTTTCCTGGGGGATGGACAAGAGAAAAGTGAGGGAAGGGAGACATCAGTAAGTTTAAGACATGAAAAAATAATAACAATTTACAAATTAACAAGGGTTTGTTAAGGGGAAGGGTAGAGAGAGGGGGAAAAAATGAGGAACTGATACCAAGGGCTCAAGTAGAAACAAATGCTGATGGCAACAAATGTACAAATGTGACACAATGGATGCATGTCTGGATTATGATTAGAGTTGTATGAGCCCCCCAAAAAATGATTTAAAAAAATGATGAGCTGACTTCAAACTAACCCCACAGCCCCAAGGCACAAAAGTATCCTAATTTTTTTTTTTTTTGCATCACTGCTCTCTGGTGGTGGGAGTTGGAGGCCCAGCCCCACTGCTGGAATTGAACCTCCATCCTAGTGGGCCACAGTATCGCGCACAATCACTACTCCACCGGGGCTCAGCCCCAGTATCCTAAATTTTTAAATTTTATTAGTACTTCATCCATGTCATACAATTAAATAATTTAATCATATCAAGAAGACTTGTACATTTTTCGGTTACATATTCAATTCTAGAACATTTTCTTTTTCCTTGTAATCACTGTTATTCATGTAATTTTTCCTAATTATGGCAAAAATATACAGAAAAGAATATTCTCCAGGGCTGAGCCCCGATGGCATAGTGGTTGTGCGCGGGACTGCGGCCCACTGGGATGGAGGTTCAATTCCAGTAGTGGGGCTGGGCCTCCTACTCCCACCACCGGAGAGCAGTGATGCCCCCCCCCCCCCAAAAAAAAAGAATATTTTCCAATTCCACAACTTTTACTTGTATGATTCAGTGTCATTGATTACTGTATGTACTTGTATAAGCTCATTTTCCAGCACATTTTTAATGCAGTTATTGTGGTAAAATTAGACATTTGGGTTGGCTTATACTCAAGTGCCTGTGGTATATTCTCTGTTATACAACCATTATTGATATCCTTTTTCAAATTATTTTACCACTAACATAAACTTGTTGGCCCCTACAAAGAGTATCCTAAATTTTGAGAGCACCTTAATGAGACTCTTATAAGTGTATTACTGAGAGAACTTGTCTTCAAGTTTGCTTAATTACATTGTTTGTTATAAACCTATGCACATATAAACTGGAACCCTGATAGCAATGCCTTTCAACTTATTCACCTCTGGGAACTGGGAAAGAGGGGAAGCCAAGACCAGTATTTTCCAGGTTCCCGGGTCCTAACTAGCATCTTTAATAGACTTAATCTCAGCATTACTTATAATAAGAAAATTTTACTTTTTTCAAATGATATCTACTTTTTAATATATTCTTCATTTTATTCTTAATGTTCTGATAACTAATTTTAATTCCTCACTCAAAAACATTCCCATCATAATCTTCTTTATTTGGAAAACACACCTACCTGGCAATGACTCAAACACAAAGAACAAAGTCAAAACGTGGTTAAAAAGTATTTTTAAAAACTGATACCAGATCTAGGCATGAATGCTCAAAATAGACTTAGAGTAAATGTAATGGCCTGTGTCAAGGGCACTCCCTGGCAGCATTATCTACAAGCCATCTATCTGGAACTATCCTTCATGTCCTGCATTGAAGAGTTAGTTAAATAAATTAGAGGAGTTCTTCACAGCCATTTCAAAGATCATAGGTACATTACTTTACAGCTTTGAATCCAGCCTTATCATTTATAAATCATATCATTATTTCCCACACACCAAGAAGTAAAAATTCTGCCCAATAAACAACAACACAGCACTGCAAATGTCTCAATGTCAGAAACTCTCTGGGTTCCAGAATTCTGACTCCTCCACCTCAAACCAACTGTGACTCTTTGTATTAGACAAGGTTCTCTAGAGAAACAAAACCAGGACACTAGTAATCCTCTTTACATATTTAAATAGATAGAAGGATATATAACATAAGAAATAAACAACTAATCTATAAAGCAGTACAAATGCCTCGGTGCTACTCACTTGCGTGAGACAGCTAGTAGACTGGCAATCTTTGGAGTCTTGGGGGAGGCTGAGGAATTCTCTGTAGAGCAATTCAGGCTATCCAGCCACAAGCAGCAAACAGCAAAGCAGGTCACCAACAGTCAGCCAGATGACAGGGTCTGACAGTCCCCAGCTCAAGAGATGTATATTCTAGGAGCGTGGCAAAGCAGGGCTTGAAGGAACCTCAACTCACAGCAACACAGTCCACGGATTAGGTGTCCCACAGGTAGTGTAGCTTGGAGACTGAGACACAGGACAAATAAGGCAGCCGGCTGGTGCGAAGATCCAAGAACAAGAAGGTAAGGGCGGGGCTTGCAGAGCCTTTTCTATTTCAGCCCTTCAATTGATTTTTAGTGTGTTCACTGACCATGTTGTCACAACAGACCTACCTATCTTCTTTGGCCATGTTGGCACAACAAGCCTACCTATTACATCCTTGAAACAAGTTTCTTTTCTCTCATTTCACTTCTCTGTAAGTTACATATTTTCTTTGACATCTTTTCTTTGACATTCTCAACATCTTTGACTAATTTCGTTGTCAAGAAGCATTGCCTGAATCGTTTTCACTTTCTTTGCTTGTCATCATAGCTTCTTTACATGCTATCTTTCCCATAATGAACTGTAAGTGCTCTCTGCCCTTCCACCAGGCAGAAGATGGACATGTCGTCACATATACTGCAGTGGACACTACAGGGCTGTAACAACACCATCAACAAGAATTACATAATTGTTCTAAGCACTTGACAAATATTAGCTCATTCAAGTCTCACTACAGCCCCATGAAGTAGACATTCTTACTCCCCCTGCTTTCAAAAAGGAAAAACTGAGGGAAAGAGAAGTTATATGATTGGGGCTGAGTCTCGGTGGCATAGTGGTTGTGTGCAGGACTGCGGCCCACTGGGTTGGCGGTTCAAATCCAGCAGCAGCTCTCCACGAGCAAGGCTGAGCCTTCTACTCCCACCAGGGGGCAGTGATGGCCAACAAAAAAAACCCCAACTAAACAAACAAAAAAAAGAAGTATATGACATTCCCAATATCACACAGCTAAGAAAGTACAAGAGGTATGATTGGAACAGAAAACTGACTTTTTGCTCTTACATGCTACATTCTCTTAACGATGGTCACACAAGTAGCAGACACTTATTTGAAACGGTACAAGGGGATTTTGAAAAACTGGTGGAAAATGGAATTCAAATAGAAAATGCCCATGTATATTCAAGTCCCTTAATATTTGTGTAGTTTTAAAACTTAAAACTTAAAAAAAAAAATACTGTCGGGCTGAGCCCCGGTGGCGTAGTGGTTGTGCGCAGGACTGCGGCCCACTGGGATGGAGGTTCAATTCCGGCTCCCAGGAGCAAAGGCTGGGCCTCCTACTCCCACCACCTGAGGGCAGTGATGCCTAAAAAAAAAAACAAAAACAAAAAAACTGTCTGCTGCCTTCTATTTGATTCCAATTCACAGCAACCTTACAGAACAGAGAGGACTGTCACATCTGTGGAGCAGCTGGTGGGTTCAAGCTCTGAAGCAAGGCACCATCAGGGTTCCCAGTACACATCAACCAAGCTATCAATAAGGGAGTAGAACTCATATTTCTCCCATTGGGGGCCAATAGGTTCAAACTGCTGGCTTTATGGTTGGCAGCCCACCACACAATCAAGGTAACATACCCAAAGTACTCAGCACAAAACCTGATCAGCACAGGGAAATCTAAGGCCTCAAGAATATTACCTGAAGAAAAAAAAAGTACCTGGCAAAGAGTTACCACTTAAGCAAGTTAAATACTGCTATTTCTCCTAAAAAGGGTTCCACTTTCCTTTTTAACTTCATTTCCTTCTTTTTGCTACTCACACCTGACTGCCCTTAACCCTGAATTTCCTGCAGCTCAAACATACAGTGGAACCTGTGAGAGCCAGAATTCTAAGCAGCAGCCTTGTTTTTCGAGGTTGGAAAAGTTTTCCACCTTGGACAGATTGCAATCTTGACACCTTTCTCCCTCTGTTTAGTGGAAAATATTTTTATTGCCCCCCTGACAGCCTTCCACCTTACACAGTTTTTGGCTTCCACAGGATCCATTGTATTATGCATACATGCTCATCTCTGTGGCCCCAATTGGAGAGTCCTCCCTCTTCACTGGCACTGGACTAGCTTTTCCCCACTATGCTCAGCTCAAACACAGACTTCTCCAGGAAACCTCTCATGATGACAGATGAGTAGTTGGGAAAAAGTCTGTCACTGCTTCCTACCACCTGGTTCTTAGTTTTGGCAGTGCACCAGAAGCATACAGATTCATGGGCAGTGACTTAGAGATGATAAACCAGAGGGTCAGTTCCTGAGTTTGCATGCACTAACATTGTATGCACTAACAAGCCCTCACAGTTACTGAGTTGGATGATGTGCTAGAAGCCCTGCCAATCACACTAGAAGGAAAGGGCTGCCTTTAATCCCACTCTACATATGAGGAAACAGAGATGAGGCTGCCTCTGAGACCAGGATCTGACACAGGCAGTCTAGATGGCAAGCTCACAGCCACTCATATTCTCTCCTTGACAAAAAAAAAAATCACATGAAGCTGTGCCCCATCTGGCAGGTATGAGGAGCACAGAAGCAGAGTGAGGGATGACCCCTCAGGGCTGGAGGCACTAACAGGGACATATCCACTTGAAGCACAGCCCAGCAGAGAACCTGTCACCCAGCTCCCTGGCCCCCACCCCTCCCACAGACCCCAGAAATACAACAGATACACCAAGCACCACCAAGTCCTCTCCAGATCCTTATCCCTCCCCCCATACCATCACTTTTGTTCTAAAAATACAGTCTTCTCCCAAGGATATAAAATCAAGTTTAAGTTTTCTGGCTAAACACACATTCCAATCATGCCTTCTTGGAGTCATAGCTAGGTCACTTTGGTTGAACTTAACGTTTTCCCACCAAGTTCTTCAAACTACATTTACAAAATGTCTTCCTAGCTTGTATTCTTTTTTTTGCTTGTATCTTTTTTATAGCTGACTTACTAAAACACACCCCTGGTTCAGTGAATTCCAACTCAGAGCAACCCTACAAGACTGAGTGGGAGAAGTGCTCAGTTGTGCTGCTAAGGCTGTTCACAAAAGTGGAGTGCCACATCTTTCTCTTTGGGGGCCAACAGTGAGTTCGAACACTCAACCTTCCACTCAGCAGCACAATGCTTAACTGCACTAGTGGGACTTCTTAGTAACCAGTTTAGGTAAGACATTCAGATTTCATTTTCACAGTAAATACTTAATATTTCACAAATGTGAAGTGGTTCCAAAAACATTTGCTTTTAAGTCCTGGTTGAATAAAACAGGCATGATGGCTAAAACCTAAGTAAAGTTTACTGGAGCTCTCTCCTTCAAGGCACATAAAAATACCTTCTGGTTTATTTAACCTTCTTTCCCATGGCTTGTTAAATGGCATGAGTTGGCTCTCATTCAAAGCCACCCTAAAAACAATACAAGGAAACACTGCCCAGTCCTGTGCCAGCCTCACAGTTGTTCCTATGTTTGAGCCCATTTTTGCAGCCACTCTGTCACACCATCTTGTTGAAGGTCTTCCTCATTTTCTGCACCCAACCCCCCCCCACTGCTATTTAGTGGAGTCTGTTGTATAGCAACTCTATATGGGCTGAAAATCTTTATAGGAGCAGTCAACTTCATCTTTCTCCCGAGGAGTAGCTAGCTGCTCAGTTTGAAGTACCAAGCTTGCAGTTGGCAGGCCACCTGACGGCACCTCCAGGGCTCTTTATGTGCCCTAGTACTAACTAAATTCAAGAGTAAATTCACTTGGTCTTGTTTTTCTTATCCAGATTGAGCCCAGATTAAGCCTAAAGTTCCTTAGGACTGAGACACAAGGTACGAACAGTCTAACGAACAGTCTATTCAACACGTAAGAATAGAAGGCAAAGGGCAAATACAAGCCAGAGCAAAAAGGGAGATGAAATGTGAAATGTCAACTGTTAACTAAGTGCCCTGGTGATGCAGTGAGTAGGCACTCAATTATAACCCAGAGGTTCTCTAGATCTGTTGTTGTTCAGTGTTGTTGAACTGGTTCTGACCCATGGCAATCCTAGTACAACAGAGAGAAACACTGCCCAGTCCTGCACCATCCACGCAATTGCTATGTTTGAGTTCATTGTGTTAGCAGCTACTGTGTCACTCCACCTCCTCCTATAGAAGTGGTAACACTGGGAAGGAGTGTATTAGAGGAGAGGGCATGAAGGTAGGCCTTAGAAAATACCCCCAGGAAAATGTAGAAAAAGGAGAAGCCATCAAGGACAAGTGTCCAAGAGTCACAAAGTTAAGTAAACAAACAAAACTGACTCCAAGTCAAGAAGTCCAACCAAGAGAAGATTCACAACAGCAAAAAAGAATATCCTGCTATGCCAAATACAAGGGCAAAGGTCAAGAGGAAGGAATATGCAATAGCCACAGGATCTGCCAACTAGGGGATGCTCAAGGGGGCAATTTTGGGAAAGCACAATCTCCGACAAATTCAGCTTTTTGGATTGGATGAGGGGAAAAGAGATTCTCTGAACTTGTGCAACAGAAAATGGCATGTAGTTTTTTCTCTAACATGAAGTCAATTCCTTATTCAAATGAACATTCTTCCTCTACCTAGAAAGGTCAGAATCCAGGCAGGAAAGCGTGGTCACAGAATTCATGTGAATCCTAGCCTTAGACACATTTTTTTTTTCCCACCACTTCTGGAAAACACCCACCCCCACCACCCATCCCCTGGGTTTTAGGGTAGCAAGCAATATTTTCAGCAAAAGCAAGCACGTGTAAATTGTTTTTTAAAACAAAGTCTGAAATATGCCCTCTTACCAAATTCCAGAGATCATTTTAGATTGAAAATCTAGGCTTGCCAACCAAGGGAATCCGAGAACTTTTCTATCTTAGTCCCCATCCAATGTTAACCTCCCTATTCATGTGCAAAAATAGAGGAAGATTAGAATCTCAAATGCCACACTGACAAGTTGCCACAACAAACAGGAACTCTTCATATGGAGTCTGCTATCTTGTCAGCAGAAACAAGTGAAATAGTAATAAACTACTCAAACATTTTACAATAAATATACCTCAAACATAAAATGTTTCCCGGAGTTGTAATGGGAAAACCAAAAATATAGTAATAATAAGATACTATGAATTGAACGGGTATGAATTGTTGAATGGAAAACTGATCTGTCCTGGAAACATTCACCCAATTCACAATTAAGTTAAAAAAATATCTTAGCATACACAAGTATCAAAATTTTAAGTTGGATCTTATAAATATGCAATTTTAAGTCTAAAATATGCTTAAAGGGCAGGTAGAGTTTGCCTGTCTGCTCTCAGAAAAATTTAGTCACAGAAGCCCTAATGAGCAGTTCTACTCTACTAATGGGGTGCTGAGAGTATGAATGGACTAGTACAAGGTGGCACTGAGTAGTTTCTTTAGGAGGCCTTAGTGATACAACACTTAAGTACCAGGCTGCTAACCAGAAGCTGGCACATAAATCCAGCCAGTGATAGTTACTCTGAGTTCTGATGGTGGTGGTTTTTTGTTGTTGTTTTCGTAGTGGTTATAAATTAGGCTGTTAATTGTAATGTCTGCAGTTCAAAACCACCTCGATAGATCCATGAGACTGCTCCCATTAAGATTTAATCTCAGAAACCCAAGGAAGCAGTTCCACTTTTGTCCCAGGCTCACCAGAAGGTGGAATCAACTAGACAATTGCTTTCGTTTGTGGATTTAGGTGGAGAAAGACCTGCTTTTGTGAAAGTTTTACATACACTATCAAACAAAACCCTGAGGCAGTTCTACTTTCACAGGGGGTTGCTTCTAGTAGGTATGAACTACAAGGCACTCAACAACATAGTTTCTTTAATAAGACCAAACTAACTACTTGGCAATTATGTGACATCTTAAGTCAAAAGAGGAAAAAATACTATTTAGAAAATGAGTATGTTACCTTTGACTCTATCTGTGAATTTATCCTAAGACAAAACGCTGACAAATTATTTTGATATATTTTTATAACTACGAAGAATGAGGAATAACCAAAATGTTCATCATTATGACGGTTAAAAAGTATTGTATGCTATGGCACCAAAACTAAAGCAAACTCACAGGTACAAGTGGATGTCAACTCTGCCTACTGGGCAGAGTAGACTGGCCCCTGTGGGTTCCCAAAACTCCTTACTGGAGAACAGTCTTGTCTTTCTCCCATGGAGCAGCTCGTGGTTTTGAACCATGGTTAGCATGGTTCAAACCATAGCTATGGTTAGCATCCCAACTTGTAAGTGCATCACCAGGGTTCCTAATATGAATCTAATAGTAACAAAACACTGAACCACTCTCTAACACACTGCACGATTATCAATCAATTACGACTCACAGTGAACCTACAGGGCAGAGTAGAACCGGCGTGGTGGGTTTCTATGAATCTTTACAGAAGCAGAAAACTTTTGGTTCACAACCCAACAGGCCACCAAGAATCCGTGCTGGTAACAGTAACACCACACTATATCTACTTGATATTGTTACTCCAAAATGTTGCCAGTAGTTGTCACAGAGTGATAGTTGGATGGGTGATTTCCATTTTGTCCCATATGCCTTTAGTGTTGTCTCAAATGTTGTACGGTGAAAATGAATTACTTTTTACAATGTGTGTGTGTGGGGGGTATTTTAAAAGGTATTTTCAAATTGGTGTCTCGACCCACACACCCCCAAAAAACTTGAGTTTTCATCTGGCAAACAGAATTCTTTTCATGCCAGCCACGCTTGCTTCCTTCATCCCTCGCCCTGCTCACTCCTGACCGCTCCCTGTACTCGCTGGCGTGAGTCTTCCTCAGACAAGACCCTCCCCCGCCTTCCCTGGACTCCACCGGGCCGGAAAATCGTGTTCCACGACGGCGGAGGAGGCGTGCACAGGCAGCCGGGCAGCCGCGGGGCGGCGTGAGGGCCCGGTCCCCAGCAGCTCCGGGGACCCCGGCCTCCCCTCTACCGCCCCCAGGCCGCCAGCCCGGTCCAGACGGCACCGCGGGCTTCCGGGAGCCAGTCCCCGCGCCAACGCGACCTCCCGGGGCCCCGGCCTCGGCGGCGGAGGGCGCACCTCCCCCACTCGGATGCAGGTTCGCCCCGCCTGCTACGCGTTCCGCCGGGGCCCTGCCGCGCCCCTCACCCGGACACTCGCCCCAGGCCCTCCGGCCTTGCGTCCGCCCCCGGCCAGCGCCCTCGGAGACGCCGTCCTCCCCGGCGGGCGGGCAAGGGGCGGGCGCCCTTGGTCCCCAACGACCTGCGTAGCCGAGAGGCTTGGTACCCCCATGGTCTCGCCCTACCACCCACCCCGCCGCAGCCCATGGCCCACCTCCCCGTCCCTCCGCCGGCACCGCCTCAGCCCACAGCGTCCAGCTCCTCACCTGCGACGCGCCCGACCGCCAGCGCACCGCCTTCGACCTGCTGTGTACACCGGAAGTGACGTCTTCGGGCCGGCCCCGCCTTCGCCCAGGCGGCTCCGAGCGGCTCTGGGCGTGAGTGTCCCTGAGCCTGGTTCCCCCGGGACCGAGGAACCCCCACGTGGTCCGGTCAGGGTAGGGGTTAGGGACAGGCAGCTGGAACCCGCAGAGCCACGCTTGTCGTCCACCCCGCTGGGCCTGCGGACGCGAAGAGGCTGCTGCACGGTCCTG
>PVJH01046235.1:0-11932 GCA_004026705.1 Nesogale talazaci | reverse complement strand
GAATTCTATTTGGAATGTCCAGTGTAAAAATTCTGTTGGATTGACCAGTGTGGACATTCTATTTGGAATGTCCAGTGTTGAAATTCAGCATGGAATATTCATTGTCAAAATCTATATGGAATGTTCTTGTCAGAACTATTTGGAATGTCCAGTGTCAAAATTCTGTCTGTTATGTCAGGTGTGAAAATTCTATTTGGAACGACCAGTGTCAAAATTCTGTTGGATTTTGCAGTGTGGAAATATTATTGGGAATGTCCACTGTTAAAATTAAGCATGGAATGTTCATTGCCAAATTTCTATATCAAATCTTCTTTGTGAGAATTCTTTTTGGAACGTCCAGTTTCAAAATTGTCTTTAGAATATTAAGTGTGGTAATTCTATTGGGAGCATCCAGTGCCAATATTCAGCATGCAATGTTCATTTTCAAGATTCTATATGGAATTTTCCTTGTCAGAATTCTATTTGGAACGTCCAGAGGCAAAATTATGTTTGGAATGGCCAGTGTGCAAACCCTATTTAGAATGTGCAGTGATGAAATTCAGCATAGAATATTCATTGTCAAAATTCTTTATGGAATGATCATTGTCAGAATTCTATATGCAATGTTCATTGTCAGAATTCTATTTGGAATGTCAGTGCTAAAATTCGGTTGGAGTGTCCAGTGTGGAAATACAATTGGGAATATCCAGTGTCAAAATTCAGCATGCAATGTTCATTTTCAAGATTTTATATGGAATTTTCCTTGTCAGAATTCTATTTGGAACGTCCAGAGGAATTCTGATTGGACTGGCCAGTGTGCAAACCCTATTTGGAATGTGCAGTGATGAAATTCAGCATGGAATGTTTATTGTCAAAATTCTATATAGAATGATCATTGTCAGAATTGTATTTGGAACATCCAGTGTCAAAATTCTGTTTAGAATGCACAATATGCAAATTCTATTTTGAATGCCCAGGGTCAAAATTCTGTTTCAAATGTCCAGTGCCAAAATTCAGCATGGATTGTTCATTGTCACAATTCTATAAGGAATGTTCATTGTTAGAATTCTATTTTGAGCGTCCGGTGTCAAAATTCTGTTTGGTATGACCATTGTGCAAATTCTATTTGGAATGTGCAGTGTGGAAATACAGCTTGGAATGATCATTGTCAGACTTCTATTTGGAACATCCAGTGCTAAAATTCGGTTGGAGTGTCCAGTGTGGAAATACAATTGGGAATATCCAGTGTCAAAATTCAGAACGGATTGCTCATTTTCAATAATTCTATATGGACTGTTCCTTGTCAGAATTCTATTGGGAAGTCCAGTGCCAAAATTCAGCATGGAAAGTTCATTGTCAAATTCTATATGGAATGTTCATTGTCAGAATGGAACTCCAGTGTCAAAATTATGTTTGGAATGTTCGCTGTCAGAATGAAACAACTAGTGTCATAATATGTTTGGAATGTCCAATGCGCAAATTCTATTTGGAATGTCCAGTTCCAAAATTCAGCATGGAATGTTCATTGTCAAAATTTTATATGGAATGTTTGTTGTGAGAATTCTATTTGGAAACCCCAGTGGCAATATTCTGTTTGGAATGTCCAGTGTGGAAATTCTATTTGGAATGTCCAGTGTCAATATGTTCACTGTCAAAATTCTATATGGAATGTTCGTTGTCAGAAATCTCTTTGGAATGTCCAGTGTCAAAATTCTCTTTGGAATGACCTGTGTGAAATTCTTTTGGGTATGTCCAGTGTCAAAGTTCAGCATGGAAAGGTCACTGTCAAAATTCTGTATAGAATGTGCATTGTCATAAGTCTATTTGGAAGGTCCAGTGTCAAAATTCCGTTGAGCTGTCCAGTGTGGAAATACTATTGGGAATGTCCTGTGTCAAAATTAAGCATGGAATATTCATTGTCAAAATTCTGTATGGAATGTTCATTGTCAGAACGTCCAGTGTCAAAATTCTTTTTGGAATGTCCAGTGTGAAAATTCTATTTAAAATGTCCAAGGCGCAAATTCAACATGGAATGTTCATTGTAAAAATTCTCTATGGAATGTTCGTTGTCTGAATGGAACATCCAGTGACAAAATTATATTAGGAATGTCCAGTATAAAAATTATATTTGGATTGTCCATTGCCAAAATTCAGCATGGAATGTTCATTGTCAAAATTCTACATAGAATATTCGTTGTCAGAATTCTATATGGAATGTCTGGTGTCAAAATTATGTTTGGAATGCCCAGTGTGCAAAATCTATTTGGAATGACCAGCATCCAAATTCATCTCGGAATTTTCATTCTCAAAATTTTATGAGGAATGTTCATTGTCAGAATTCTATTTGTAACGTCCAGTGTAAAAATTCTGTTGGAATGTTCATTTTGAAAATTCTACTTGGAATGTCCAGTGTCAAAATTCAGCATGGAACATTCATTGTCAAAATTCTATATGGAATATTTGTTTTCAGAATTCAATCTGAAACGTCCAGTGTCAAAATTCTTTTAGGAATGTCCACTGTGCAAATTCTATTTGGAATGGCCAGTGTTGAAATTCAGCTTGGATTGTTCATTAGCAAAATTCTAAATGGAATGTTTGTTGTCAGAATTCTCTTTGGAACGTCCAGTGTGAAAATTATTTTTGTAGTGTGCAATGCCAAAATTCTGAATGCAATGTTCATTGTCAAAATTCTATACGAAATGTTCTTTGTCAGAACGTCCAGTGTCAAAATTCTCTTTGGAATGTCCAGTGTGGAAATTCTATTTGGAATGTCCAGTGTCAAATGTCAGCATGGAATGTTCACTGTCAAATTCTATAGGTAATGTTCATTATCAGATTTCTATTTGGAACGTTCAGGGTAAAAATTCTGTTTGGAATGTCCTGTGTGGAAATTCTATTTGGAATGTCCAGTGTCAAAATTCAGCTTGGAATGTACATTGTCAAAATTCTATATGGAATGTTCATTCTCAGTATTCTATTTGGAATGTCCGGTGTCAAAATTCTCTTTGTAATGTCCCTTGTGGAAATTCTATTTGGACTGTCCAAGGCCAAAATTCAGCATTGGATGTTCATTGAAAAAATTCTCTAAGGAAGGCTTGTTGTCAGAATGGAACGTCCAGTGATAAAATTATGTTAGGAATGTTGAGTATGCAAATTCTATTTGGAGTATCCATTGCCAAAATTAAGCATGGAATGTTCATTGTCAAGACACTTTATGCAATATTCATTGTCAGAATTCTATTTGGAATGTCCAGTGTGAACATTCTGTTTGGAATGTTCAGTGTGGAAATTATAGTGGGAATACCCAGTATCAAAATTCAGCTTGGAATGTTCATTCTTAAAATTCTATATGGAGTGTTCTATGTCAGATTTCTACTTGGTACATCCAGTGTCAAATTCTGTTGGAGTGTCCAGTTTGGACATACTCTTGGGAATGTCCAGTACCAACATTCAGCCAGGAATGTTCATTGTCAAAATTCTATATGGAAGTTCATTGTCAGAAATCTATTCAGAATGGCCAGTGTCAAAATTCTCTTTGGAATGTCCAGTGTGGAAATTCTATTGGGAATGTCCTGTGCCAATATTCAGCAGGGAATGTTCAGTGACATAATTCTATATGGAATGTCCAGTGTGAAAATTCTATTTGGAATGTCCAGGGTCAAATTTCAGTATGTAATGTTCATTGTCAGCATGTGGAATGTTCGCTGTCAGAATTCATTTTGGAAAGTCCAGTGTCAGAGTTCTGTTTGGAATGTCCAGTGTCAATATTCAGCATGGAATGTTCATTGTCAAAATTCTGTATGGAATATTCGTTCAGAGCTAAAATTCTCTTTAGAATGTCCAGTGCCAAAATTCAGCATGGAATGTTCATTTTCAAAATTGCATATGGAATGTTCATTGTCCAAATTTGATTTGGAACATCCAAGGTCAAAAATCTGTTGGATCGTCTAGTGAGGAAATATTATTGGGAATGCCCAGTGACAACATTCAGCATGGAATGTTCATTGTCAATACTCTATATGAAATGTTCATTGTCAGAATTCTATTTAGAACATCCAGTGTCAAAATTGTGTTTGGAATGTTCAGTGTGGAAATTATATTGGGAATACCCAGTGAAAAAATTCAGCATGGAATGCTCATCAGGAAAATGCTATATGGAATGTTCATTGTCAGAATTCAATTTGGAACATACAATGTCAAAATTCTCTTTGGAATGTCCAGTGTCAAAAATTTATTGGAAATGTCCAGTGTAATAATTCAGCAAGTAATGTTCAATGTCAAAAGTCTATATGGAATGTTCGTTGCCAGAAGATCCAATGTCAAAATTCTGTTGAACGGTCCTTTGTGGAAATACTATTGGGAATGTCCGGTGTCAAAATTAAGCATGGACACTGTTCATTGTCAAATTTCTATATGGATTGTTTTTGTCAGAATTCTATTTGGAAAGCCCAGTGTCAAAATTGTTTTCTGATTGTCCTGTATGGAAATTCTATTGGGAATGTCCAGTGTCAAAATTCAGCATGGAATGTTCATTGTCAAAGTTCTATATGGAATGTTCATTGTCAGAATTCTATTTGGAACATCCAGTGTCAAAATTATGTTGGAGTGTGCAGTGTGAACATACTCTTGGTAATGTCCAGTGCCAATATTCAGCAAGCAATGTTCATTGTCAAAATTCTATATGGAAGTCCATTGTCAGAATCCTATTTGGAATGTCCAGTGCCAAAATTCTCTTTGCAATGTGTCCCGGCCTGCGGGTCCGTAATTCGCAAGTCCTGGAAGGAGGAGCGGGAATTGGGGGGGACAGGAGACGCGAGAAATGGAGACAAGACAGGATCGTGATCAAGTCTCATTTATTGGGGCAAAACTCAGGGTATATATAGCCAATGGTCAGGAGTAAAGGACACAGCTCATGCTAATGAGGTAAAGTCAACAGGGGGCCAATCCTAGATGAGTGCTAAATAAGATGCACAAAAGGGGCTGTTTACAGTTACAGTTAACAGTTTACAGTTACTGTTTACAGTTTACAGTTACAGTTTAAAGTTAACAGACTACTACTCTTAGGTGATTAGCATATAGTTACTGACTAGTGAAGGTTAGCAAGTCTGCAAGTTAAGCTTCAAAGGGCAGGGCTGTTTGCAGTTATAAATATAATAGACTACTAAGCTCAGGCAACAAACAGTAACAGAGTTCAGACTAGTGACTGTAGCAAGGTCAAGCATGTCCGGGCTGGAAGACTCCGGACAGCAATGTCCATTGTGGATATTCTATTGGGAATGCCCAGTGCCAATGTTCAGCATGGAATGTTCATTGTCAGAACATCCAGTGTCAAAATTTAGAATGGAATGTCCAGTGTGAAAGTTCTATTTGGAATGTCCAGGGTCAAATTTCAGGATATAATGTTCATTGTTAAAATATGGTATGTTCGTTGTCAGAAGTCTATTTGAAAAGTCCAGTGTCAAAATTCTGTTTGGAATGTACAGTGTCAATATTCAGCATGGAATGTTCATTGTCAAAATTCTCTATGGAATATTCATCCAGTGTCAAAATTTTGTTTAGAATGTCCAGTGCCAAAATTCAGCATGGAATGATCTTGGTCAAAATTCTATATGGAAACTTCATTGTCAGAATTCTATTTGGAACACCCTGTGTCAAAATTTGGTTTGGAATGTCCATTGTGAAAATTCTATTGGGAATGTCCAGTGTCAAAATTTAGCATGGAATGTTCATTGTCGAAATTCTACATAGAATATTCATTGTCAGAATGACTAGTGTCAAAATTCTGTTTGGAATGTCCAGTGTGGAAATGCTATTTGGAATGTCCATTATCAAAACTCAGCATGGAATGTTCATTGTCGAAATTCTATATGGACTGTTCATTGTCAGTATTCTATTTGGAGCCACTGTGTCAAAATCGTGTTTGGACGGTCCAGTGTGAAAAATGTATTTGGAGTGTACAGTGCCAAAATTCAGAATGAAATGTTCGTTGTCTATATGGAATGGTCCTTGTCAGAATTCTATTTGGAATGTCCAGTGTCAAAATTATTTTTGTATTGTCCAGTGTGAAAATTCTATTTGCAATGTCCAGTGTGGAAATTCTATTGGGAATGTTCAGTGCCAAAATTCTGCGTGGAATGTTCATTTCAAAATTCTATTTGGAATGTTCCTTGTCAGAATTCTAATTGGAACGTCCAGTGTCAAAATTCTGTTTGGAATCCCCAGTGTGCAAATTCTAGTAGGAATGTGCAGTGTTGAAATTCAACGTGGAATATTCATTGTCAAAATTCTATATAGAATGTTCGTTGTCAGAATTCCGTATGGAACGTCCAGTGTCAATTTTCTGTTTGAAATGCCCAGTGTGCAATTCTATTTGGAATTTCCAGTGTTGAAATTCAGAATGGAATGTTCATTGTCAAAATTCTGTATGGAATGTGTGTTTTCAGAATTCTTTTTGGAATGTCCATTGTCAAAATTCAGCATGGATTTCTTACTGTCAAAATTTTATAAGGAATATTCATTGTCATAATTCTATTTGGAACATCCAGTGTCAAAATCCTTTATGGAATGTCCAGTGTGAAAATTCTATTTGGAATGTCCATTGCCAAAATTCAGCATGGAACATTCATTGTTAAAATTCTATATGGAATATTAGTTTTCAGAATTCTGTATGGAATGCCTTGTCTAAAAGTTCTCTTTGGAATGTCCAGTGTGGAAATTCTTTGGGGAAATTCCAGTGCCAATATTCAGCATGGAATATTCATTGTCAAAATTCTATATGAAATGTTCATTGTCAGAATGTCCAGTGTCAAAATTCTCCTTGGACAATCCAGTGTGAAAAATCTATTTGGAATGTCCAGGGCCAAAATTCAGCATGGAATGTTCATTGAAAAATTCTATATGGAATTTTCATTGTCAGGATGGATCGTCCAGTGGCAAAATTATTTTGGAATGTCCTGGGTACAAATTCTATTTGGAATGTCCATTGCAAAAATTCAGCATAAAATGTTCATTGTCAAAATTCTATATTGACCTGGCCCGCAGGTCAATATACGTGATGTCCTGATCCGGAGGCCTGGAATCAAAGATGGGCAGGAGACACAGGAAATGGAGACAAGACAGGAGTCTGATCAAGTCTCGTTTATTGGGGCAAAACTCAGGGTATATATAGCCAATGGTCAGGAGTAAAGGTCACAGTTCATGCTAACGAGGTAGAGTCAACAGGGGCAAATCCTGGATGAGTGCCAAATAAGGGGGAAAAGGCGTGCAAAAGGGTCTGTAGTCCTCAACTTGGTCCGTATACTATTAGGGGTATACACGAGTGAAGCGGGCAACTTAAAACAACCAATCACAAAGCTACAACATTATCTAATAGACTAAAGGTTACAACATATGTAAGCACTATAAAACAATACAAAGGGGAATAGTGACTAAAATGTAACACAAGCAGAGAAAGCTATATAGTTTATACAAAAAGGTAAAATATAAACTAAACATAAATGCCAGAAACCAACGCAGGAAAGGCTGTGTGCGTCACAGCATGAGAGCATGGCAACGTGCGTCAGTGTAGGAGAGCGATAGCTGGCTCCTCACACTATATGGAACCTTCATTGTCAGAATTCTATTTGGAATGTCCAGTGTCAAAATTCTGTTTGGAATGTCCTGTGTGGAAATGCTATTTGGAATGTCCAGTGTAAAAACTAAGCATGGAATGTCGATTGCCAAAATTCTATATGGACCCTTCGTTGTCAGTGTTCTATTTGAGTGTCCAGTGTCAAAATCGTGTTTGAAAAGCCCAGTGTGAAAAATCTATTTGGAGTGTGCAGTGCTAAAGTTCAGAATGGAATGTTCATTGTTTGTATATGGAATATCCCCTGTCAGAATTCTATTTGGAATGCCCAGTGTCAAAATTCTGTTTGGAATACCCAGTGTGTACATTCTAGTAGGAAGGTCCAGTGTTGAAATTCAGCAAGGAATACTGTTTGTAAAATTTCTATATGGAAAGTTCATTGTCAGAATTCTACTTGGAACATGCAGTGTCAAAATTCTGTTGGATTGTCCAGTGTGGAAATATTATTGGTAATGTCTATTTTCAAAATTAAGCATGAACTGTTCATTGTCAAATTCTATATGGAATGTTCATAGTCAGAATTCTATTTGGAATGTCCAATGTCAAAATTCTCTTTCAAATGTCCAGGTGGAAATTCTTTTGGGACTGTAGAGTGCCAAAATTCAGCATGGATTTTTCATTGTCAAAATTTTATAAGGACTGTTCGTTGTCAGAATTCTATTTGAAACATCAAGTGTAAAAATCCTGTTTGGAATGTCCAGTGTGAAAATTCTATTTGGAATGTACAGTTTTGAAATTCAGCTTAGACTATTCATTGTCAAAATTCTATATGGAATGTTCATTGTCAGAATTCTAATTGGAAGGTCCAGTGTTAAAATTCTGTTTGTAATGTGTCCAGTGTGGAAATTCTATTTGGAATGTCCAGAGTAAAAATTCAGCATGAGATGTTTATTGTCAAAATTCTATATGGAATGTTCATTGTCAGAATTATATTTGAAACGTCCAGTTCAAAATTCGGCATGCAATGCCCAGTGTGCAAATTCTATTTGGAATGTCCAGTGTTGAAATTCAGAATGTAATGTTCATTGTCAACATATGGAATGTTCATTGTCAGAATTCTATTTGTAATGTCCAGTGACAAAATTCTGTTTGGAATGTCCAGTGTCAATTTTAAGCATGGAAATTTCATTGTCAAAATTCTGTATGGAATATTCGTCCAGTGTCATAATTCCCTTCAGAATGCCAGTCCCAAAATTCAGCATGGAATGATCTTTGTCAAAATTCTATATGGAATGTTCATTGTGAGAATTCTATTTGGAACGTCCAGTGTCAAATTTCTCTTTGGAATGCCTAGTGTGAAAATTCTATTGGGAATGTCAAGTGTACAAATTCAGCATGGAATGTTCCTTCTTATAATTCTACATGGAATTTTCATTGTCAGAATGTCCAGTGTCAAAATTATTTTTGGAATATTCTGTGTGGAAATGCTATTTGGAATGTCCAGTGTCAAAATTCAGCTTGATATGTTCATTGTCAAAAATCTACATACACTGTTCCTTATCAGAACGACCAGTGTCAAAGTTCTGCTTGGAATGTCCAGTATAGAAATGCTATTTGTAATGGCCAGTGTCAAAATTCAGCATGGAATGTTCATTGTCAAAATTCTATATCTAATGCTCCTTGTCAGAATTCTATTTGGAACGTCCAGTGTCAAAATTCTGTTTGCAATAACCAGTGTGTACATTCTATTAGGAATGTCCAGTGTCAAAATTCAGGACAGAATATTCATTGTCAAAATTCTATATAGAATGTCCAGTGTCAACATTCCATTTGGAATCCCCAGTGTGCAAATTCTATTTGGAATGTCCAGTGTCAAAATTCAGCATGGAATGTTCATTGTTAAGATTCTGTATGCAATGCAATGTTCATTGTCCGTATTCTATTTGGAACATCCAGTGTCAAAATTCTGTTGGATTTTCCAGTGTGGATACACTCTTGGTAATGTACATTGCCAAATTATATCCTGTAATGTTCATTGTCAAAATTCTGTATGGAAGTTCATTGTCAGAGTTCTATTTGGAACTTCCAGTGTCAAAATTCTCTTTGCAAGGTTCAGTGTGGAAATTCTATTGGGAATGTTCAGTGCCAACATTCAGCACGGAATGTTCATTTTCAAAATTCTATATGGAATGTTCATTGTCAGAGTTCTATTTGGAACATTCAGTGTCAAAATTCTTTTTGGAATGCCCAGTGTGCAAATTCTATTTGGAATGTCCATTGTCGAAATTCAGCTTAGAATATTCATTGTTAAAATTCTATATGGAATGTTCGTTGTCAGAATTTTATTTGGAATGCCCAGTGTCAAAATGCTGTTGGATTGTCCAGTGTGGAAATTCAATTGGGAATATGCAGTTTCTAAATTCAGAATCGAATGTTCATTGGCAAAATTCTAAATGGAACGTTCATTGTCATAACTCTATTTGCAAGGTCCAGTGTAAAAATTATCTTTGGAATGTCCAATGTGAAAATTCTATTTGGAATGCCCAAGGCCAAAATTCAACATGGAATGTTCATTGTAAATATTCTCTATGGAATGTTCGTTGTCAGAATGGAACGTCCAGTGAAAAAATTATGTTAGGAATGTTGAGTATGCAAATTCTGTTTGCAACGTCCATTGAAAAAACTCAGTATGGAATGTTCATTGTCAAAATTCTACATGAAATGTTTATTGTCAGAATTCTATTTGGAACATCAAATGTCAAAATTCTATATGGAATGTTCGTTGTCTGAATTCTTTTTAGAAAGTCCAGGGTCAAAATTCTGTTGGATTGTCCAGTGAGGAAATATTATTGGGAATGTCCAGTGCCAAAATTCAGCATGGAATGTCCATTGTCAAAATTCTACATGGAATAGTCATTGTCAGAATTCTATTTGGAATGTCCACTGTCAAAATTCTGTTTGGAATATCCAGTGTCAATATTCACTTTAGAATATCGAGTATGGAAATTATATTGGGAATATCCAAAGTCAAAATTCAGCATTGAGTATTTATTAGCAAAATTCTATATGGAATGTTCATTGTCAGAATTCTGTTTGCAAAGTCCAGTGTCAAAAATCTCTATGGAATGTCCAGTGTGAAAATTCTATGTGGAATTTCCACTGTCAAAATTCAGCATGGAATGCGCATTGTCAAAATTCTATACGAAATGTTCATTGTCAGAACGTCCAGTGCCAAAATTCTGTTTGGAATATTCAGTGTGTACATTCTATTAGGAATATCCAGTGTCGAAATTCAGCAGGGGATATTCATTGTCAAAATTCTATATGGAATTTTCGTTGTCAGAATTCTATATGAAACGTCCAGTGTCAACATTCCATTTGGAATGCCCAGTGTGCAAATTCTATTTGGTATGTCCAGTGTGGAAATTCAGCATGGAATGTTCATTATCAAAATTCTCTATGGAATGTTTGATGTGAGAATTCTATTTGGAACATCCAGTGTCAAAAATTTCTTGTAATGTGTGGCAGGCAATCGGCTTAGATCACACTCGAACCGCTGGTGGCTTTTCAGCCTGCGTGGTCTGGAGGGACTTCGCGACATCCTACTTTTCCCATAACTTTCCTCTCTCCCTTTTCCTCCGCGGGCACTCTGGTATAGCAGGCCTGTGTTGAAAGGGGTAATCGGACAGTCCGTTCAGCTCCCTCCCTGCGGCCACACAGGATCCCAGGACCCATACCTGTCGCGCGCCCCTCACTGAGACGGATAAGGTCAGGAACACGCAACACACGTCGCAATAAATGGCTAGGACTCTTCTGATGGCGATCACAGCAAAGTTTATTGAAACTGCCTCCAGGCCGGAGGTCAGCGAAGGAAGACCCAGAATAAGCTTAGCTTGGGGCTTAAATACCCTGCTCATAGGCGTGGCTCTTCAGGACTGGTGCAGAGGCTCTATTGCGTCACGGGCAGCTCCCGCGCAGGCGCGGTGCATCCTGTTTACAACTCTCAAGCCATGGCTCGGGCGTGGTCCGGCGCCATTTTGTAATGGTGTCCACATCTCCTTTTTTGTTTTATAAACTGTGGATTCCGCCTGGCTTGGGTGGCTCAACGCACCACATGGCCCTTACCCGTCTTTGGAAATTCTGCCCTCTTGCGGCAGACTCCTGTCTTAGGTTGGTACCATGCCCCACTGGCCTTACCCGTCATTGGCTGCGAATCCAGCGGTGCTAAATTTAATAGCGCTGAAGGAGGGAAAGCCAGATCCCTGGCTGTTCGCCCTTTTCCATCGCCATTAAGGCTTGTAGCATTATGTGCTTTTCTCTAGACTGCCGACGCTTGAGCTTACACATAATCCATAAAAGGAGCACAACACCAAGAAGCAATATGCC
>PVJH01046234.1:0-11936 GCA_004026705.1 Nesogale talazaci | reverse complement strand
GTCAAAACTATCACATTACTAATAAGCATGTAATCAAGGGAACGTGAACCCTTTGACACTTCCCTCAGATAAGTCTCTGGAGGCATCTCAGATTTGCTTTCAAATGGCCTTGAAAATCCTCTGAAGCAAGGAACAGGATTACCATCAATTAAAACCACCACCAACAAGAGAATATTGCAATTGAGTAGTAAGAAACCTTGGGAACACATTTACAACAATAAAACATATACATGTGTTAAAGTGAGTTAGATTTGCTTTAGATTATTTAAAACATTGTTTCAGGCCCTAATTTTTCCTCTTCTCATGTTTTTAATATTTTTGTATTAGTCAGCAACCAAGTGGATGTATAAATCTGATGCAATTACTTATAATTCGAATGTAAAAAATTAAATATTTATTAGGAAAATAAATGTGTGTACACACAGAAATACACACAATATAAAGCCATGAATTTAAGTTTACATGATTGAAATTAAAAAGTTGACATCAGAATTATTATATTATGCACCACAAAGATTCAAGTTTTGAGCAGCTAATTAGCCTTCTAATTTGAAACATACTGTAATTGGTTGTCTATTATGGGAGATGAAATTGAAAACAATTGCACATTCCTTACATTTTTATCCCTAAATTGTCAAACATAATTGCTGCTGTTCTCATTTCCTCAGGTAATTGACTTGCAGTTTTTATGATATTAAAATATATTTCTTCTTTGGAAAGTCTCATAAGCATATTCCCCCAAAAGTCCTAATTTTAAGCAATATAACTAGTTTAGCAAGTATTATAATATCAACTCATATGTATATATGGAAATTATGTTGTCTAAATGGGAGTAACTTTGCGAATAAAATAATAAAATATTGTAGTACACATTCTTATGCTTCAAAGACTCGCGTTTTATTATAAAATAATCATAAAATTTTAGAATATGTAAAAACAGGGGTGAGAGAATTTGCTTTTCTACTATCTTTACACATATGGCATGAAATTATTTGCATAATTTTACTTTGGGGGATTTTTATATGTAGATTATATCAATATATCTATTCCCCTTGAATTTTCAAATATAGCATTTTACGGCATTGAGAAGACTGAAAGAGGCATTATAATCCATGAGATTAGTAACATAAAATATTCATGAAATTTGTATATTTATAAATTATCACATTGGATGTAATATATCATTATTATTTTGAAAATATAGAAGAGCTGTGGCACTAAGTAGAAGATGAAGGAATTAATTTAATTCCAAGGTGCTTCACAAACCTATAAATAAAGTGAAGAAATAAATGTAAATGACAATCTGTTGCTCTTGAGTTGATGCTTACATAGAATGACATTGATTAGGGTTTTCAAGACTATAGACCTTCATGATAGCAGAGTTTCTCATTCTCCCTCCCTTTTGGCTAGGGAGTTTCACTAGAAAACCTTGTAGTTATGATACAGTGTCTGGGGTCTTACAGGCTTGAAAGAAAGTGTTTGAAACCGACTGTGCTGCCAATTGCACCACACTGCTCTGCTTGATGTGATTGAACTTTTTTTTTCCCCTTGTATCACTGCCCTGGTAGGAGTATGAAGGCCATCCTTATTCTTGGAGAGCTGCTGCTGGATTTGAACCGCCAACCCTGTGGGCCGCAGTCCTGCACACAACCACTGCTCCACCCGGGTTCAACTCATGATTGAACTATGGAGTGATATAATAGCTGTGTTCACTCCCAATGAAAGAATTGGGGGCCAGGGTGGGGGGAAGAAGAAAAGAAAGACAGAGGCAGATTGAAGATGAGAACACAGGGGAGAAGGCAGGGTCCCCAGAGGAGGAGACACAGATTGGCAGAGGGCCCTGCCCTTGGAGAACTGGATGCTGGAGGGACCTGAGCCTGGCCAGATTCTGCCCTAGATCTTTGCATTGGGAACTCCAGTCCTCCCCACAGGAGCCCACATGGAGTCAAGGGTCTCACGGTGGACTGCTCACCACAGGGTCAGCAGTTCAAATCTGCTGGCTGATGGAATCGAGAAAGATGAGGCTGTCTTGCTTCCTGGAATGCTGTACCTCCAAGGGATACCGCAGGGGTGGTTCTACCCTGCATCAAGTCAACTGACTTGAAGGCAGGTAGTTTGGGGTGTGGACTTTTGGCTTGGGCTTTCACAATGGGGACAGAAGTCCTTTCTGTTTGCTGTTCACCAACCCAGTGGCACAGTTCTATGCCACAGGTCAACAGCAGAAGCAGCAGCCAACGTGTGACTATTGTTAGGTGGGATGGAGTGTTTCAACTCATCCCTCCCTCATGGATAAGACTCCATCCTTGAAAACAAGCAAGCAAACAAAATCCAAATAAAACCTGGCTGATTTTTTTTTAAGTAAAAATGATTACGTCAAGCTTTTAATAAAAAAAATGGTTTCTAGCCCAGAAAATTATCAGAAACTCAGGGAAATGAGACAAGATGCATTTTTAATGTGAATTTTCTATTAGTAAAGAAAAAAAAATCTCTGATGACAGCAGCAGAGAAATAGAAGAAAGAGTATCATGAAATCCAATAATTGAGCATATTTAAATGAGGTACATGATTTCTATATTTGCTCAGTTTTACTGACATATGTGGTAGTTACATGATATCATGTCAATTTGATAGAGTGAAATTTGGAAGTTAGTCTGTCAATCAGGTCACAGTCTCATGATGCCTTATGGTGGGTGTGACCCTCTCATGAAGATCCTGGAAACTACCCCCTCTTTCTCCGTGGAGGAGGGCTACATTCTCTCTGCTTCGCCTTTCTGTTGACAAGCTTTTTAAAGCAGCCAGAGTCCTGGAGATGTATCTTGCAGCACTGGATCTGTAAGAATTTTCACATACTGGCCTGTGGTCTACCTGCATTTGGCATCACTGTGAGTGACTGTTAAGTCTGAAAAGGAATTTATGAACTAGAATTGGAATTAGAGGCTAATGTCAGACTTATGGATTTGATCTGGATTGTTCTGGGATGTTTTCTTAGCATACAATTACATTTTGAAATAAAGCTCTCTCTTAGACATACATGCACTGAATTATTTCTCTAGTCAACCCAGGCTGATACAACATATGATTCATATCATAAAATGTAGTGAATTTGAACATATTAAAATAGCCGTGTCACAATCAAATTTGCATATTTATTGACCTCCAAAGCCTAGTGCAAACTGAATACTGAGAATTGAAGCTCCGTAACAATTTCTTCCACCAGTGTTGTGTCTTATATATTTAAAATTATTTTTCACATTGCCTTGTATGGTTCTTTTGTGTCTCACTTAGATGGCTGCTTGTATTAAGACAAGCCATTAAGAAATAAGATTTTCTCCTCTCTGAGAGGTGGGCATCATCTTATTTCTTCATCACATTTTGCTATTGCAGTCATATTTCAGTTATCTCTTCATGAGGGAAAGTATCAATAAGACCACATCATATGAATTACTTGTTCCTGAATTAGGTGTTAAAATACAAGGAAAATCAAAATTCATTCACAGAACTGTAGTTTATTTAAATCCCTGGTTCACATTAGATATACCATTATCATTCTTTGAGAGCATGCTATAAATAACCCCCCAAGCTATTTCTATTGATAGTATAATTATCTTAGGCAATAGTATTGGATTTAAATACTCAGAAAAGTGCAGTACTCCTGAATAGGACAACTTTTTAGACTAAAGTGCACATATTTTAAAATGTGGCTCTTGTTTTTTGGCCCTTGTTGAAGATTTGTTTGGCTCTAAGAGGATGAATTTCCCTTTAAAATTTAGTTCCATTGTTCTATGTATCTATCATACCAGTGCCAGGCTATTTGGACAAGAGTGACTTTGTAATAGGTTTTTAAAATCAGGTAGACAGAAGCTCCCTGTTTTGTTCTTAAGCCATTCTTTACTTATTCTAGGCCTTATCCCTCTTCATGCTGACACAAGATTTATTATTTTCTTTTTATGTGCACTGATTGTGCTATATATTGAACACTGATAATGATTTTACTATGTTCCCAAAATTTTGTCTTTTATGTCATTCTCAATCATTCCTAAGATGTTACTCTTTTTATGGTGTCCCACATCATTCTCAGATTCTCTTTGAATTTCTTTGTTGTTTTTTTATTGTTGTTTTTCTTCTGCAATCAGAGTAATTATCTTCAAGCTCATTGATTCATTTCTCCATTTCTTCAATTCTATTACCCGGGTCTTTTAGCATGTTTTCTACTTTTATTATTTTGTTTATCTTCTGGCATTCCTTTTCATGTGGGGACATAGATTTCCAATTCCTTCTGTTTTCTCACCAGCATTCTCCACATCTCTTAGGTAATTGTTGGTTGTGGTGCTAATTTTTCTTGATTTCTTAGTGTACTGCAGTTGACTGCAATGTCCATGACATAATGGCACAGCGATTAGTGGTGTGTGGGTTGCTCCATGTTGCAGATATCATTAGATCTGGGAGAGACCGGTTGGGGTGAGTGCCTGGTTGTGGGTGTGTTTCCTCTGTCTGCCTTAGTGTTATGTCTTTCAATTCTATTTCTACTGATAGAAAAAGAACAAGCTGTATCTTACTGAAAATATTCTCGAAAGATTTTTTTACTTTCTTTCCTGTGAACCCATAAGTGATCAAGGCCAGATGATTACGAGCAATTTGTATTAAATATGGACAATTTACTATAATTTCATAGTTTAAACTGTCTCTAATTTACTAGAGAATTTCTGATTGTGTGTTAGTCTCCTAATCACAGGATTTGCAGATCTAAACTACCTTCTGCCTTCTTAGAGCAAAAGGAGGCTTTCTTCTCGTCAAAAAGCTGCAGCCTCAGAAACTCACTGAGACAGTTCTGCACTGTGAGTTGGCATCAGAAAGATGGGAAGGAGTTACTTCAGCAGAATCTTGTTTGTGTAATGGAATATATATCACGATGAAAAGTAAGTAGTTTCAAAACCATCAACCATTCTGTGGGAGAAAGATGAGGCTCCACTCTGCTAAATAATACTATGTAAAATAGGTGAGCTGACACTGTCAACATCTAAGGACAAATCACATTCTTTTGAGCCTGGAGAAAAAGAAAAATGAAATTATAACCTGAGAAACTATAATATTGGTTGAAAAATAATCCCAAAAGAGAATGTCAAATTATGCTCATCAGCATATTCAGCACTTAAACCTACAAACAAAACAACAACAGCAAATAAAACCCCACAATACTATCCTGTCGTGTGAATTATGACTCATTAAAATCCTACAGGGCAGTGTAGTGCTGCCACTGACAGTTTCCAGCAGTTTTAACACTTTGCAGTACTTCTGTTTAAGGAGAGACAGCCTCCTCTTTTTTCCCTGTAGGAGTTTGTTTTGAACTGCTCTCCTTTCATTTAGTTGCCTAATACATAATCTACTATGCCATTGAAGAAGAGCAAAATCCACAATAGCTGAACTTCACCATTCATAACACAGAGCATGCATTCAAAATTACTTGGCATAGTAAATCAAAGAAATGAGAAATCTTGTCACATTAGAAAAAAAAATCATCCTACTCAGGCTGCAAGTGAAACCAAATGCCGAATCAGGAAACAAGGGCCTTACGGAGCTATTTCAACAGTCATCAATGAAATAAACCACAGTATGCATTCAATGTGAGAAAAGTTTGGTAGGAAAATTGAACTCTTTTTAGGATGAATATATATATATATATATATATATATATATATATATATATATATAAATTAATGAAAATTCTAAGAACTGAAAAATATGCTTCTGAAATAAACAGCCAAAAAGTAAACTTAATCACTCATTATAATGACAGAAAAAAGATTATGTGAAGTTGAATAGTGTTAATTATGAATATTTCAAAGTAAAAATAGAAATAAAGACTGTAAATAATAGAGAATCAGACTTTTTCAGATGATAAAAAAGAACAACATTTGGGTGATTAAAAGATAAGAAAACCGCTAGAATCAATGAGTCAGAAGCATTTGAGAACATACTAACCAAACATTTTTCAAATATAAGGAAACATGGAAAATTGCATATGCAAGCTAATAATAAACACCAAACAGGAAGAAAAAAACTTATGCAATGCACATTGAAGTAAATTAATGAAAGTCAAAAATGAAAAGAAAATATTGGAATCAGCATTAGAATAATAGTACAGTCCATATTGAATCAATGATAAAATTGATAGTTCAATTTTCAGAAATGTAGGGACAGGAAGGGAATGTACCTATATGTTAAAACTCTGAGAATAAATTCGCTTAAAATTTATTTCCACCCAAGTTAAAGTTAAAATAAAGATAATTTCTTATAGAATATGAGTAAAGTAGTTATTCATTTAAAAATAATATTTCTGAAGGAATAGTAAGATAGTTCTTTTCAAATTCATATTTACTGTAATGCTAAAAAACTTTTACATAATCATGGGAATTTATAGATATAAATTTAAATTTCTGAAGGCAATTAAAAGAATTAGAATTGGTAAATATATGGATAATTGCAAAGACATTTTTATCTTTATCTCATTTCACAAATTATATTAAGCAGTACTGTGGGGTGAAGACAGAACTTTTCCACAATTGTTATGCTCCAAATATTAAGCAGACTATTTACCAGCACTTGTCATGAAAGTTGTTAGCTATTCTCCCTGAAACTTAAGGCCTTTGTATTGTCTAACTACGAGCTAACTCCTCTGCTGTTAGGATGATGTCTCGCTTTGCTCTAAGCCTCTGGACTGGACTCAAGAGCCATTGTTAATGGCCCCTAACCTGACAGAACAGTTTATCTACCCCCAGAGGCCCAAGGTCTGGTCTTATCACTCCCACAGTCACATAGGCATTCCTAAGAGCACTCCGCTTATTACCACATAGCCCTTAAGACAGCCCTCTCCTGTAATGTATGTCCTTACCTGTAATTAGGAGTCTGGCTTGGCTCCAGAGGGTATATAGTGATGGGATATAGGATGGAAAGAAAAGCCTACATTGCTCAAGTCTGCTTCGCTCCAGCCTGCAGGCTCCCTCCAGACTGCAGCTATCCCATCGCTCTCTCACGTGGACCATCTAGTGGGACGGAGGTGAGCATGTACCATGAAAGGATATATATGTAACTTCTAATGCTCTTTTCTCTCGTGATCTCTATATTGGTGTTATAATAAATAATATTCATCGATACACAACTGCCTGTTGAACCCTTGCTGTGAGTATATCAGAGGACCAGCCACCCCCGATAGAGTACAATTACAATTAATAACTTTTTATTCTTTACAATATTGCCAATATCTTTCTACTAGATTTTCTACTTCTAAGCTCTTCTAAAATTTAACTACATATAAGCACATGCATGTGCATGCACACACATGAGTTCATTATTAATAAATAGTCTGTGTTTTGCATAAAGGAACTACTTTGAAATTTCTGATATCTTGATACATTAATTCACAAATTTGAAAATGAATTCAGTATCTTTTGGTTTATAAATATTCATCTCTAACTACTTCCCAACTTAAAGTACCTTATTTTTCCCATTCTAGTTATAACAAAGGTCATTCAAAAGATAAGGAGAAGGATTTTATGCAATTTAGCCATTAAGCAGGACATATCAAGTAGTAATTTCCTAACTTGTGTCACGTCATTTATAACAAAAGAAGTAGTGCTGCTAGAATGTTTCGCTTAATAGTCTCTGATGTATTTACTTCAAGGCATATATGCATTGAAAAGGGCCAGAGAAAATGGTTGCCATGAACAAATGATTTTTTTACAGAATTTTGTGTACTATATTTATTATAAATGAGATACTATGCAAATTTCAGTATTGTTGGGAAGATGTTTTTCTTTTCCCCTTAAAATTCTCTACTTTTGTGTCTCTCAGAATGATGCCAAATTTTTCTTCATACAATCCATCACCTCTGATTCTCGGTAGTGATATCCAGAATTCCACATGCTCTTTTGTATCTGACCTTCACCACTAGCAGTTCCCTATCCTAGAACTCTTATTGGGGGATTTTAAAAAATAATTTACATGACAGAGGAATGCTATTGTTTATATTACATGTGATCATAATTATAATTTTCTATTATGTGAACATATTTTGCTGTTGTTAGTTGCAATTTAGCTAGTTCTGCTCCTTAAGAACCCTATACACCACAGAATAAAACACTGTGTGATTCTTAGCATTATTCCTATGCCTCAACATATTATTGCAATAAATGTGTCAACCCATCTCTTTGAGGACATCATTTTCCATAGCTACCCCGACACTTTATCCAGCATCATGTCCTGCTACAAGCACTATTCTCTTCTTCCTCTCAAGAGCACAGTGACAATACTTCTTCCAAGACAGATTTGTTGCTTCTTTTAGCTATTCATGGTAGTTTCAATATTTTTCCATAAACACCACAATTCAAATGCATCAATTGTTCTGTGACTTTCTCTACTCAGTGTCTATCTTTCACATACACATGAGGCAGTTGAAAATAAAATGATTGGGTCAGATGCATATTAGGCCTCAAAGTAATATCCTCACTTTTCAATACTCAAAGAAAGTCTTGCACAGACATCTAATTCAAGACATCTTTTGATCTCTTGACCACTGAATGCATGCACGCTCATTAAGGAGCAAAGAAAGACAAAATCTTTGATGAATTAAAATTTTTCCCTTTACTATGATTCTACATATTGGTCCACTTTTGAAAAATCTGTTCTTCTTGACACTAAGTCGTAATCTATACACTAAGTTGTAATCTATACTGAGAGCTACAATCTTTGATTTTCATCAGCAAGTGCTGTGAACCCTTTTCACGTTGGAAAAGTAATGTATGCTCTGAATGTGTCAGATTGTTCATAAGCCTTCTACTAATTCTTCAAGTCAAGCTTTTCTGGTTGTTTGCTCCACTTATGAATTGAATAAATATGGCTAGATGATGTAACCCTTATAAAAATCTTGCTTGCTTTAAATCATGCAGAATTCACTTGTTAATAAAACAAAAGCAAACATCTCTCATGGATTTTCTGCTTTGAGCCAAGATCCATTTAACATCCCTTTTAGAATCAGGTCTGAAGCAAAGAATATATGAAAGATGTTTGCTTTTCTTTAATTAACTCTGCCAAAGCAGTCAACTGTGTGGGCCCATAATAAACTATGGAAACCTTAAGAGGAATGAGGATTCATGACACATCATTGTGCTCAAGAGGTACTTGTATGTGGATTAAGCAGTAGCTGTGTGAACAGCAGAATGCTCAAGCTATAAAAAATATCATTGCTATCTCATACAAGTAACATTTTTCTGAAGACTCTTCAACCCTGTTTGCAGTAGTACATTCACAGGAGATTCTGTCGGGGCAACTTTCTGCGGAATGGGCAAAATGTAGATATCTTCCAGTAGCTTGGCCAAATAATTATCTTAAAATTTCCCTGGCATAGACAAATGTGTGCTGCTAGTAGTTTATCAGCTTGCTGAAACATTTCAATTTGTATTCCATCAATTTTTGGAGTACTACTTATGGTTAATGCACTAAATGCAGCTTGAACATCTTCATTCGACATCATTGGTTCTTGTTCATATTCTGCTTCTTGAACTGGTAGACTGTAGACAAGTTCATTTGAGGACAGTGAATTTATGTGTTCCTTTTGTTTTCTCTTAATGATTCTTGTGTAATCCAATGTTTTCTCCACAGAATCAATCATGATTGCAACTGGAGGTTTGAAAGCTTTTCATGAATTGTTTATCTGATCATGTCCTTCATTTATGGTTTTCTAGTGCTGTCTTTGCACAATTCATGACATCATTTGACTTAGTCTTTGAAAGATTCCCTTTGAATTCTCTAGTCAGCTCTTTGACTTCATCTTTTTTTCCATTTGCCTTCGATACGGATCTCTCTTTACATCCATTTTAATCTTTACTTTATTTCCTGTTTTTTTTTAAATTACCATAGTCTTCTTCCTGAATGATGTTCTTGATATCTTCCCACCACTCACCAGGTCTTCTGTCATTAGTGTTCACTGAATCATGTCTGTTCTTAAGATGTTTTCAAAACTCACATTGGGTAGACTCAAGACCCTATTTTGACTCTTGTTTTAATTTTGTTGTTGCTTGTACGCTTGTTTTAATTTTCTTTAGTTGTTTCCAGCTTTTGCATTACAATTGCTGATTATTATAGATGCATTTTGATTGCAACTTTGATCAATCTCAGGCTGAAGTCTTTGGTAAAATCTTTATTTTCTTGAACACAACATTTTTAATCGGTGCATAAGTTTTAATAATAGCTGTACTGATTGGTTTTTTTTGAAAGCAGAGAGATATAATTCTACCACAGACAGCATTTTACTTCATGATTCTTTAGAAAATGTCCTTCTTTTAACAATGAATGCCATTGAATTTGATTTTTTATTCAAAACATCTATCCCAGTTCTAATGGTAGGGAACTGCCAGAAATTCTGGCCAGGTTCAGAAAAGCATGACGAACAAAGGATATCATTATCACTGCTATTGTCACATTGACCTTGTCTCAAAACAGAAAATGGAAGAAAGATGTTTACTTGTGTTTCATCAATTCTCCCAAGGCATTAGGCCATCTGGACCACAATAGGCTCTGGAAAACTTTGAGAGAATTATAGAACACTGCATTGTACGCATTTTGAACTTGTACATGGATCAAGAGGTAGTTTTGTGAACAAAGGAAGGACATTCTGCATGGTTTACAACCAGGAAAGGTATGCTCTAGGGTTGTGTCCTGTCAATATACTTGTTTAATATGCATGCTGAACAAATCATCAGTGAATTTGGATTATATGATGAAGAGTGCCACATCACAATTGGAGAAAAGCACATTAACAACCTTTGGTATACAAAGGATGTAATCTAGCTTGCTGAAAGTGAGAAGGAATTGAAGCACTTGATCATGAAGATCAGATATTGTAACCCTCAGTATTGATTGCACGTCAGTGTAAGGAAGATCAAAATCAACATCGTTCATCATGATGAATGTAGCTAAGTTTGTACATGTCAAATATTTTGTCTTCCTTGAATCCATAATCAATGCTCATTGAAGCAGCAGTCAAAAATCAAAAGACATATTGCATTGTGTACATCTACTGCAAAATATTTTTAGAGTATTGAAAATATAAAGCATTACTGTCAGGACTGAGGTGTGCCTGACCCAAGTCCTGCTATTCTCTACTGCCTCACATGCATGTGAAAGCTGGACACTAAATGAGGGAGATCCTGGAAGAAAAGACACATTTGAATTGTGAGTTTGGAGAAAATATATTGAATTTACTAAGTGTACAGATGCTACAAAGAGATCTGTTTTGGAAACAGGAAGAGTTGAGTGCTTCTTAGAAGCAAGGATGGAAAATGTTCGCCTACAATCTTCTAACATATTGTCAGGAGAGTCCGGTCCATAGAGAAGGATATAATATTTGGTGAAGGTAGTGAAAGAGCAGAATCCTCTGGAGAAAAAGAACTGACACAGTGGCTGTCTCAATGAAGACAGATGTGGGAACACTTAGTTAGATGGTACAGGACTGGACATGGTTTCATTCTGTTAGGCATAGAGTGGCAGTGCCTACAAAGAAAAGCAGCAATCTGGTTTCAGCTCACTAATGCCTAAGATATTGATCTTTATCAGTTCCAAGTCACATTTGATGGCTTCCAATTTTCCTAGATTCATTCCAAGTAACAATAATTAGATTTTTGGAGATGTTTCTCCTTACTTGGTAACATGCACTATTAGTAAATGAAGATCCTAAGGGTTCCATTTCCACAGGTTTTACCCACCTTGTGCCACATTCCTAACTGTACTCTGAATAATCAGATCCAAATTAGTCACATTTTGAGTGCCCTCCATCCAAGGGGCCTGTCCAAGCTCTCTGTCAGACAATTTCTGGCTTCTATCCTTTAGGCCCTCAATATGTGGCAAACTTTCAAAGCTATGCATAAAGGTTAAGAGGCTACTTC
>PVJH01046233.1:0-11954 GCA_004026705.1 Nesogale talazaci | reverse complement strand
CCATACACACAGAAGAATGCACTTCCAAGGACAGCACTGAAGCTACAGCTCAGGGAGAAGGCGCATGTCTGAGCAGAGCCCACAGGAGCAAACCAAGCGGGAGGGAGAGAGAGTGGAACACATCTTGGCCCACCAAGTCCCGAGGATGATATTCCTGCCCAGAGCAGCCAATGCACACAGAGGACCATAGGGCGGCTCCACCATGAGACACAGCATCCCTCAGGGATTCATTGCACTGTTGGGGACAACCTGGAAACACAGAGTGGGAATCGTGCCCCTTCTGACCCCGCCACACTCGGACGGAACACTAAGGGCATGTGGCAGAGCAGCGAGGGCAGCGAAGCAAGCAAGTCCCTGGGGAGTCCCCAAAATAGACTCTGGGGCCAGGGCATGGCACCCCATCAGACTCTACTGGAAAATACTCCTAAAGGTCAACGAGCAGACCTGGATATATTTATAGGTTTTTTAAAAAAAATTGTTTTGCTGTTATTGTTCTGCTTTGTCTTATTTTTGTGCTTATTTTTGTCTCTGCATGTCTATCTCGATAAAATCGGCTGGACAAGCAATCGGAGGAGAAAACAATGAGGCTGACAGTTCCTGTGGGGACTCAGGAGAGGAGAAGGCGGGGAAAGGAACTGGGTGTTAACAAACCCAGCACAAGAGAACAACAAGTGATATAAAATTCATGGTTAGGAGGGCATAGGCTGCCTGGTGGGTCTTGATCAAGGGCAATATAGCCGAGATGAATTACTGAAACCTGAATGAAGACCAAACATGAAAGTGGAACGAGAGGAAACAGAGGAAAGAACTAGAGGGCAAAGGATATTTATAGAGGTCTAAATATAGGCATGTGCATGTATAAATATATATTTTATATATGATAGGGAAATAGATCTATGTACATATATTTATATGCTAAGCATTAGGTAGCAGATAGACATTGGGCCTCTACTCAAGTACTCCCTCAACACAATAGCACTTTGTTCTAACAACCCGGCATTCTGTGATGCTCACCTTCTCTGACATGATTGCTGAAGACAAAGTGGGTACACAAGCAGATGGGTTGAAGAAAGCTGATGGTGCCCAGCGATCAAAAGGCATAGAGTCTGGGGTCTTAAACACTTGATGATAAACAAGCGGACATCTAGCTCAGAAGCAACAAAGCCCACATGGAAGGAGCACACCAGCCTGTGTGACCACGAGATGTTGATGTGATCAGGAATCAGCCATCAGAGACCCAGAACAAGGAATCATATTGCTGTGAGTGAAGGGGAGTGTGGAGTGGAGACCCAAAGCCCATCTTTAAACAATCGGACCTCTCCTTACAGAAGGGTCACAAGGATGAGACAAGCCAGTCAGAGCGCAGTATAGCACATACGAAACATACAACCTTCCTCTAGTTCTTCCATCCCCCGCACTATCATGACCCCAATTTTACCTTACAAGTTTGGTTAGACCAGAGCATGAGCAGCGGTTCTCAACCTGGGGGTCGCAATTCCTGTGGAGGTGGAACAACCCTTTCACAAGGGTCGCCTAAGACCATTGGAAAACACACATTTCTGATGGCCTTAATTAACCGAGACACCGCTCCTCGATCTGTCTCTAGGCACCCATGTAGGCATACCCAGCGTGAAGACTGTTACCCAGGTTACACTGTGCTTCAAGACAACATTTCATTTAATCGTCATTAGAAATAAATATTTCACAATATAGAATGACATATGGTTTTGTGGTTAATCACTATGCTTTAATGACGTTCGATTTGTAACAATGGAAATGCATCTTGCCTGTCAGCTGTTTACGGAATGATTCCTAACAGTAGCAAAAGGAGAGTTATGAAGGACAAAGAAAATAATTCTTGATGACCTCACTTCGGAGGCTCTGCAGAGAGAGATGAAGTACTCACTGGAGGCCAGACCCACATGCCTACTGACAAGCCACAGGGTGCTGTGCTGATGGCAGCCAGAGCCCTGGAGCTGGAAGAGCCACGTGGAACCCCTGCCCGGGTTGAGATGCTTCCCCACCGCTGGATCCACTAGACTTTCCACTTGCTGGCCTGTGATCCTCCCGCACTCAGCATCGTTGCATGTGTTGCGTGACTCTGAAGAGGGATTTACAGACCGGTATGGGACAAATGGGCTAATATCAGACTTATGGACTTGATCTGGACTGGGTTGGAATGTTTTCTTAACATGTTATTCTTTGACATAAAGCTCTCCCTTACCTATGTAATCTGAGTGTCTCTGCATTTGTTTCTCTAGACTGTCAGGGTGAGGGGCCTCCCCAACACTCTAACGGGTCCTCAGGAGAGACTTTGTGATGGAGGGAAAGGTTAAAGAGACAGAGAGTGTGGCTGCGCGTCCCCTGTCAGGGCTGAGATAGAGAACGTATTTTCCACGGGTTGTCTACAATGGGCCTACAATCTTTCCTAAGGCATGCACATCATGCAGCCAACACCAGACATAACCGATGGGTAATATCATAAGCAGGTAGCATAAGAAGCAGTAAGACAAGTCGGTGTCTTGACCTGTTGCTGGCTGACCTCACCCCTCTTGAACCCTCCCCGAGGTGAGTGGTCTCTGACCAGTATCAGTGAGAGATGCCAAGGCAGAGTGTGGCAGTCATGTGCTTATGTTAATTTTATGATTGAAATGTAGGGGTGGAGTCTGGCCTGTTAATCTGGAGATAGCCATTAAATAGCCAATGAGGCCTCCGTATGGACATGGCTTTCTCCTGAGACTTCTGGGAAATCTCATGATATTTCCTTTGTGAAGATGAGAAGCTCTCTTCCCCATTTGTTGGGAGTTAGTCTCAGAGAAGATTAATCACAGACAACACAGGATGGCGGCATCCGGGAGGCTGTAGTAGCCGGCGGAGAGACCACACGGCTTTGCCCTGATGGAGCCGGACCTCTGAGGCTGGGGCAGCCACATGGAGGCCTCTGCCAGCGATGAGTTGCTTCTGCCACCATGGGATGCTGTTGATGGACCCTGAACCTTGGAAGCGAGGAGCCATGGGGAGATCCCTGTCAGTGCCGGGACTCTGCACCCACTGACCTGTGACTTTTGAGACTTTATGGACTGATTTCAGGTATATGGGTTAATATTGGACTTGTGACTTTGAGCTGGACTGGGCTGAGATGTTTTTTCAATGTCCTGTTCTTCTTGAGTATAAACCCATTCCTTATATCCATATGTGTGTCTTTGAAATTTGTTCGTCTAGTCTACCCGGACTAACACACAAAGCTTGTTATATTTTGCAGTGGGTTGGCTATAGAACCTGATTGCTTTCATCTACAGATAGCTGTTAGGAATTGTTCAGTACCCAGACACAGAAATGATTCACCTTAGATGGCAGCTCCTCTATGACTGTTCCTTTAGGGGGCGTTATTGGAGGCACTGTGTCCAGATCTGAGAAGGTGTCTTAGGGTTTATTTGCATCTCATCACCGTGAGGGTCTTCCCCCACCAGAGGCAGCCTTCCAGATCCTTCATGAGGAGCATGGGGGAGTTAGCTGGATGGCATTCTCACCCAGTCTTCAATTTACCACACTAGTGTACCTGGACTAACACAGCACTCCTCAGGTCTTGCTTCACAATGCTGAAAGAATTCACACTGAAAGAACCCATGCCACAGAAGCAACTTGACAATTCAAGTGACTTTAACAAGGGACAGGAAAGTTACAGGTGTTACGGTCTCTAAAAAGTACACACTGCTTCTGGAAATAATGCAGGAGCTCCAAACCATGCATGCGGAACCAGGAAACCCCCAAGGACCAAGACAGGGTGCGGGCTGCAAGGCCTGCCTTTATTCCCTACTGCCCCACTGGCTTGGGAGACGTGGCTGAGAGTATTGGCCGGCCCGATTGGCTGAGTTTAGGCACGCCTATGTGATGTATGTGTTTACGTTGCTGTGGGCTAGGTCTGGTTTCACCTGTGCCTTCGTAACCCTAGTCTGCGTATGCTCAGTTTGGATTTTCCCCTAGGTGTCTGGCAGGTGCCTGACTTTCCTGCTGTCCCATCATTGTGGTCCGAGGCAGGCGTTTGGGGAGAGAGTCCACTTGACTCCCTATTGCAGCTACCTAGCCACTGCTTTAATAGTTTCTTAGGGTTTTGGCAGGGGAGGCTGTAGGGAAATGGGAAGTTAGTATTAATGAGTATTTAAATGAAGAAAATCGTCTAAAGTTGATTGTGGTGATGAATGCACATCTATTTCAATATATTAAAATCCCTAAATAGTACAAAACATGAATTATATGGCTGTAAACTATATATACTATATACTGTATGTATACTGTATGCTGTTCATATATGAGTTATATGGCAAAAAACTTTATATAAACTATGTGTATCTATAAACTATATAAACTGTGTTATCCCGGGTTGACTAGAGAAACAAATTCAGAGACACTCCTGTATGGAAGAGACAACTTTATATATAAGAGGAATTGAATATCGAGAAGACATTCCAGACCAGTCCAGATCAAGTCCACAAGTCCAATATTAGCCCAAATGTCTGATTCCAATCTATAGCGCCCTCTTCAGATTCACGCAATACATGCAGTGACGCTGCGTGCAGGAAGATCACAGGCCCGTGAGTGGAAAGGCTTGCGGGTGCGGTGGCCTCGTAAGCGTCTCAGCGCCGGCAGGGGTCTCCGCGTGGCCCCTCCAGCTCCCACGACGCTGGCTGCATTAGGGTAGCTTCATGGGGCTTCTCCTTAGAAATGCCTCACAGGGAGTGAGCCACTGTCTCGCCTGCAGCGAACTGCTTATCTCCTTAGTGTCATCAATCTGTGGCTTGAATGACAGGCCAAGCCCCACCCCTTCACTCTCCAGTCTCAACATGACAACAGATTGTATAGCCGTCACCCATATGTGTGTGCTGTGTGTCTATATGCCTAGCTGACACTTTGTGGACTATGGACCCCACGCAGAGGCAGGTCATGACCCGCTGGCGCCTTTCTCTGCTCGTCTCCGTCACCTGTTGCTGTTAGGTGCTGAAGGCAACACTGGCCGGTCCTCCTCGCAATTTCACTTGAGCCCGCGGTTGTAGCCGCTGTGTCCATCCACCCACACGCACGTTTCCTGGACAGGGTCCGCAGAAACTGTTTGGGATGCTGTTGGCTCAGGTGGTGAACCTCTCCACCGGCCTTCTTCTCCTGCCTGCAATTGCCTTGACTCCAGGGCTACGTACGGTTTAAGGCGCCGACTTGGCGAGTCTCCTCTCTGGGTTTACCGTCGAGGGAAAAACTCTGTCTCCGAGTCTTGCTGCGCACCTTGTGGCATCGGAAGCAACACGGTTCCTTCCTGTCTTCTCCATGGTTCCGTGTCAGTCTCAGCCGGTCTGCTCTCTCTTGACCACCTGGGATCTGGCTGATGGAAGACGGTGCTCCGAAGCCTGATGGCAAGGACCTGCTTTTCTCAACCCGGACTCCTTCTTGGTCCTTGAAGAGGTTTGAGAGGTGCGTGTGTGGAGATAGGGGGGTATTGAGTCTCTACCTCTGGAGAGAGGTTTCTGTGAACTGAGCAGCTCCGGCCTGGGGAACCAGGCTCCCATGGGACCTCCAGCACCCAACAGCTCATATTTTGGGGGATGGGTTTCTTTCCTGTTGGCTTTGGTGCATGCACACCGTGTCCCAGCAAGCAGCAGCAGGAAGAGGCCTCGCCCTATGGTGGTCATCACCCTTTTTCCTGCCTCCTGCAGTCTCCCCCTCTCCCTTCCCTGAGGTGATGGAGCATTCACCCCGGGGTGTGCTCAAAACACCCAGTATGACAGCGACTGCTCACAGGCACCCCGAGCGCAGAGTCAGACGGCCCCATGGGTTTCTGAAATGAACTCTATGGGAGAAGACAGCCTCGTGTTTCTCCCCAAACCAGAAGCCGGTTGGTGATTTCAAACCGCCAGCATGTGACCCACGATTGTGTGGCTGGCGCAGGATGGGCAGGGCTTGGTCCCTGAGTCAGAACCCAGCAGAGGGCAACAGCACAGGCAGGCTGTCTTCCTTTCCCTGCAAGCAGCGCAATCAAAGTGCCCTCCACAGGAGACTACTTTAAGGAGGGGTGACTGTCCCCCAACCCCCACCTCCCCTTCTGGTTCCCCGGTGCCCAAAGTTTCCATTCTCAAGAGCTAGTGTGTCAGTCTGGGCAGACTAGAGGAGCAAACTCATAGACACACTATGGATATAAGAGAAGGGTTTATATACAAGAGGAATGGGACATTGAGAAAGTATCCCAGCCCAGACCAGTTCAAAGTCATAAGTCCGATATTAGTTCATATGGCCGATACCAGTTTATAATGTCTCCTTCTGACTCATGAAGTCACAGGTCAGTGGGTGCAGAATTTCAGCGCTGGCAGGGGTCTCCCCATGGCTCTCGCTTCCAGGGCTCAGGGTCCATCAACAGTAATCAGTGTTGGCAGAAGCAACTCATCGCTGGCAGGGGTCCCCACGTGGCCTCTCCAGCTTCAGAGTCTGGTTCCATCAGGGCAAGGCAGTGTGGCTTCTCCTCCGGCTTCTCAGACGCTGCCATCTTGTCTTGTCTGTGATTCATCATCTCTGAGACTAACTCCCAACCACTGGGGAGATAGCTTCTCATCTTCACGAGGGAAATATCGCGAGATTTCCCAGAAGTCTCAGGAGAAAGCCATGCCCACATAGAGGCCTCATTGGCTACTTAATGGCTATCTCCAGATTAATAGTCTAGACACCACCCCTACATCTCAATCATGGAATTAGCATAAGCACATGACCATCACAGCTAGGTTCTTCCACCTCTAGAGGTAAAGTATGTGGGAAAAAAGATACCTTCAGTTGTCACCTGGGTCCAGCATCTCTGTCGCCCGCCCACTGCAGGGGACACAGCCCTGGGGAAGTTGGCAGGGTCTTGCTGCAGACACCATGGCTGCTTTTCCCTGGGCCAGCCTCTGTCTGAGTGGTGAGGGACTGACGTGGCATTAAGACTTCCTGGGGGTGGGGTAGGGGTTACAGAGGACATAGGTGTATGTGTGGGGGGTGGGCAGCAGGGGGAGGATAATTCTGTAAACAGTCTTAGAAGCCACCAGCCCACACCTGGCTGTGGCAGGACCCAGAGGACCAGGACTGGTCCAGCCAGGAAGGACCACTTTTTTCCAGTCCCTGGGGCAGTTCAGTGGAGGCCACAGGGGAATCATTGCCAGCTCCTCCCTCCCCACCACACCTGTCCGCCCCGCCTCTGCCGGGTGGTTTTATGGACACCAGGAGGCAGGTTTGACGCCCAAGAACACAGCCTGGCCAACAGCTGCAGACGGCTGCCCGCCCAGCTCCCAGACAGTAAAATGTAAAGAGGAGGGAGGGGCGGGGGGCCTTTGAAGTTAGGAAACGTGTGACTTTGACCACTTCCTTTCTCTCTTTTAAATGGGTGTCCAGGTAGTGGGGCGCAGCTCACAGAGCCCTGCAGGGGGCCGCCTCTTCAGCCTGGAAGACAATTTCCTAGCTCTTCCTGTCTCAGGAAATCCACCTGGGAAGGCTGCCCTCTCTGGAGAAGCTGCCCTTTTCAGAGCAGCACCCGTGATTTACCTGTCTACATGTGATTTGCCTGTACAAGTGTGATTTACCTGTACAAGTGTGATTTACCTGCCCACACTTGTTCATGTGTGATTTACCTGCACATGTGTAATTTACTGACTTATGTGATTTACCTGCACATGTGTGATTTACCGGCCCTGCACATGTGTGATCTACTGGCCCATGTGTGATTTACCTGCCCATGTGTGATTTACTTGTCCATGTGTGATTAACCTGCACATGTGTAATTTACTGTCTCATGTGTGATTTACCTGCACACGTGTGATTTACCAGTCCATGTGTGATTTACCTGCATATGTGTTATTTATTTGTCCATGTGTGATTTACCCACCCACATATGATCTGCCCCAACCTTCGGAGATTCAAGGTGAAGGCTGACTCTCAGGAAGGCCCTGGAGGTGCACCCAGCAGCATCCCACTGCCCTCTGCCCGTCGTCGTGGTTACGTGCACTGAAAGAGGGCTGACCCACAGCGACCCTGTGACCGCCCCGCCCCAGCCCACATTTCTCACGTTTGAGCCCACTGAAGCAGCCACCTGTCAGTCCATCAGTGAGGCCTCCCCCTCTGCCCCTCCACGCTACCATGCATGCTGCCCTTCTCCAGAGTCTCGCCTCTCCTGACCACATGTCCAGAGCGCGAGACCAAGTCCTGACCTCCGAGGAAACCTCTGACCCTGCTTCTTCCCAGACAGCCTGGTCTGCCCTGTCAATGGCCCACGGCACTGTGAAGGCTCTTCTCCAGCATCACAGCTCAAATGTGCCCATTGCCTTTGGCCTTCCTCCTTCAATGTCTTCCTTCTTTCAATGCGTCTGAGGGACTGAGGACATTGGCTGGGGCCCGGGGCACCTCAGTCCTCCTGGGGACAGCACTTGAAGGAGGTCTCACGCAGCAGACTGGTCCTTGCCTGGTGCCCACTACAGTGACCCTTCATGCTCACTTGGCTGTTCCTGCCTGTTTTGTTCTCTCTTTAACAAAGGACTTGAGACATGTGGGTCTGTGTGAGTCACGTGTGCATGCTGTGAACATGTGGGTCTGTGTGAGTCATGTGTGCATGCTCTGCACAAATATGTGTGTGTGTGCACAGATGTATGCCTATGTATGTGTGCACATATGTGCCAGGGTGTGTGTGTATGCAAGCTTGTGCAAATGTGCTCATATGTGGCATGTGTGTGTGTGTGTGTGTGTGTGTGTGTGTGTGTGTGTTTTAACCAGTCACCATGCATCTCATTGCAGGGAGACCTGGCAGGACCACCCCTAATTGAAGTGCGATTCTCCTGAGGACACATCACTCCGGGGACTGCCCCAGCCCCTTCGCGGTGCAGAGAACACACGGTGGGTTTGAGGCTTCGGGTGTGGGAGTCACTGCTGAGGGTTGGGGGTCTTCAGGTGCGAGGTGAGGAGCTGAAACCAGGACTCTCACCCCGGGCCTTGGCCTAGAAAGCCGTCCAGCAGGAGGAGGCTTGGTGGCGCCGTGGCTGTACGCCAGGCTGCTCAGGGCGAGGTCAGCAGTTAGAAAGCACCAGCCGCTGCAGGGGAGAAAGATGAGGCTTCCTACTTCCATGAAGAGTCACAGTCTTGAAACTCACAGGGGTAACTTTTTTTAAAAAAGTAATTTTACTGAGGGCTTTTACAGATATTATAATGACCCATAAATCAATTCTGTCAAGCGATCTTATACATATCTTGCTGTCATCATTTTCAAAACATTATCTTTCTTCTTGGACACTTTGATATTACCTCCGCTTTCCATCTTCCCACCCTTGTGAACTCTTAATAAATTTTATATTGTTATTATTTTTCCTATCTAACACCATCTACTGCATCCCTTCACCCACATTTCTGTCATTGATCCATCTCAAGGGGGGGGGCATTGCTATACATCCATCATTGCTATCTGTTCCCTTTTATCCCCCTTCACCCCTCCCCACCCCCACACACACATCCTCATGGTATGGCTACCCCCATTACTGTTTCTGAGGGATTTGTCTATCCTGGATTCCTGAGACCTGATCTGGACCAGTGCATGTGTCCTGGGCTAACAGGGTTTGTCAGGTAGAACTGGGTCGTGCTCGTGAGAGAGGAAGCCTTGAAGAGCTGGAGCAATGTTGTGTGTTTCCTTGGTGCTATACCACACCCTGCTGACTCGCCCCTTCCTGGCGCCCTTCTGTGAGGGACATCCAGTTGTCTACAGATGGGCTCTGGGTCTTCACTCTGACCTTTTACTCTTGTGTTTTATTCTGAATACCTGATCCTGTTAACACCTTGTGATCACACGCGCCGGCGTGCGGCTTCCATGTGGACTTTGCTGACTATCTTTTAGATGGCCACTTTTTAAAATTTCAAATCTTTAAGATCCCACATGCTATATCTTATAATAGCCAGGCACCGTCCGCTTTCTTCACCACATTTGCTTATGTACCCATTTTGTATTCAGTGATCGTGCAGGGAAGTTTTGTATTACACATTGCCAGGTTAGTAGAACAAAGTGTTCTTGTGTTAGGGGAAGACTTAAGTAGAGACCCAGAGTCCGTCTGCTACTTTAATAATTTTAACATATAAATATAAGTGCATATGCCAACACCCCTCTTTTATATATTAATATATTTACACATATACATATCTGTAGTTATACATCTCTACAGAGCTTTTACCTCCTAGTTCTTCCCTCTCTTTCCTTTACTTCCTCCAGCCACCAGGGCAGCTCCATCCTGGACTCAGAGGGGGTGAGTTGGCTGTACGGCGTTCATGTGATCAGCTCCTAGCCCCGGGCAAGGGAGCATCTGCTCTGTGGTAGCATGTTACCAACTGCTTCACCTCCGACTTGGTTTCCCCACTTGGAAAACAAAGCAAAACAAAGCAACTGCTCTCCACCCTTGCCAGCTACCGTAGCCCCTTCCAGGAGAGAGCGGTGACATGGACATTCAGCGCAATTGGGTAGCATTTTAAAATGAGTGCACCATCCCATGCCAAGTGGCCATCGCCAACGGTGGCTGCTGGGCAGACACAGGACTTCTTCAGGCCACCAGGGAGGAGACACGTGACCTGGGATCCCTTGGCGGGGCAGACAGTGAGCCCGCTCAGCTACTGCCCTGAAGCTGGAAGTTTAAGCCCACCAGAGACATGGTGGAAGGGATGCCTGGCCTGGGCTTCAGCAGCACCAGCCTCAAGCCTCTGGACCACAGCTCTCCTCTGAGTGCACTGCCGGGCAGGAGGCTGGTAGCCAGGCTGGGGTTGGGGGGGTGGGGCTGCTGGTTGTCTACAGGTTGGTGTTGGACTGAGGGGCTGCTCAGCGTCTAGAGGGTGGGGCTGGCTCTTGTCGGAACCCTGGAGCTGGACCAGGCTCAACCCACAAAGTGCCCCATCATTGGCTCCAACCCCACCCTCCCCACGTTCTCTCTGCCGCTGGAGCTTTGCTGAAAAAAGCTTATCTTATTTATAATCACGCTTTCCCCAGAAGCTGCTGACGAGTTGCACGCGAGACGGACACTCAGGAAGCATCCGGGGCTATGAAGCTGAGCCCAAAGCTGTCATTGTCTGCAAGGATGGGGTTGCCCTGAGGAGGAGAAGACTCTAGCCATCTCCAGGGTGGGGAGAGAAGACAAAGTGTGCGCCAGGCCTTTCCCAGGGGCCCCCAGGCCTCAGCTGTGGGGGAAACTTCATCCACCTTCTTACACTCGAGGAGCCTCAGGGCAGGAAGCCTCAGGAGTCAGGGAGTGGGAGAGGTTCTGCTCTCTCACCTGTGGCGCGAGAAGCTCCTGATTCCTTCCCGCAAAGAGGGCTCTTCCCCCACCCCCCCACCAATATTAGAAATTAAACACAGCAGCTTGGCACATCTCTGACAACTGCTGCTGTTAAGCACCATCAGTTCACAGAGGACTTGACACAACACCACAAGCACTGCCGGGTCCCGCAGCACCCCACATTCACGGCTAGGTTTGAGTCCAAGGTGCCCATCTCTGTGTCAGCCCACCTGGTTGAGAGCCTCCCTCTACTTTACCAGGCCCTGCCCCAGGGAGTGGTCCTTCCTGACATTGTGTCTAAAGCACATGAGGCCACTGTCTTTGCTCCTGAGGAACTTCCTGGTGGTCCTTCTTCCACACGTCCACTTTGCCGACAACACCACGATTCAAGAGCCAGTTCTGTCTTATCCTGTCTTAGGCATTGACCAGCTTTCAAATGCAGATGAGGGGGTGGAAAGTGCCAGGCTGGGGTCTTTAAGGTGACCTCTCTGCTGTTTAGCACTTTAAAGAGATCTTTTGTGGCAGATTTGCTGAATGTGTTACAACATCTCTGGGTTTCTCTGATGTTGGATCCAGGTAGAATGAAATACTTGATGACCTCTGCCAAGATCCGTTTGCTCTTCAGTTGGTCTGTGGTCATTTAGGTGTTCTTCA
>PVJH01046232.1:0-11934 GCA_004026705.1 Nesogale talazaci | reverse complement strand
ACACTGTAGCTACAGGTTCGCCCAGTGGCAGTGAGCGTGGCCTTCAGCCCTTATCAGAGAGGAACCTTGGGGGCACAGTAGTTAGCGATGGGAAGTTCGACCCCCTACCAGCCCTACCAGTGGCTCTGAGACAGAAAAGACCTAGGGCTCGGCTTCCATAAAGATTACAGACTTGTTAGAAAAGAGATTCTAGTCTGGTTCTATTGTGTCACGTGGAGTCTTTATGGGTCAAACCCAAGACCCGAGCGAGCACACAACAGCAGCAGGTGTCAACACTTCCGCAATGACTCGCGGCACCGTGGATCCCTCCAGGGCAGGGGCATGTCTGACTGAGCCGTAACCTCAGTGCCCAACATCGGGCCTAAGGCAGAGTAACCACTCGATGCCAAACTGGCTTCCAAATATCAAAAACTAGCCACATACTATCACAAAGAAATCTCAAGGAGGAAAAATAAAAGGCAGGAAAGAAGGATAAAGCAATGACTGTAACTCTAGGACACACAAAATCAGACCCAATTAAATGCTAATACTGGATGCAAATGACAAAATCTCAGAGACGGAGAATGAGAAATGAGGGGGAAAATTCTAATTTGGAAACGGAGGCGAGGGGTGTTACAGGGAGCAACACTGATCACACGTTCCCCTCATTCCCCTCTCTGCTGAGTAATGGTGAGTCACTAACACAACAGATTCCAGGCCCCTCTAGACTAGCCTTCTCCCTCACCTGAGTCACTTCCTGCCTCCCCTCCGCCCCCCTCCCCCCACTGATTACCTGCTCTCTCTTTGACTCATCTTCTCCCTCGTTGGGCTATGCTGAGCCGTGCCACGAGACTAACTTCATGCCCTCCTCTTTGACCTCAACTTTTCGCACCTTAGTCCGACACTGCTTAAGGACCCCACTCTCCTACCTCAACTTCTGTCTCCTGGTGATCCTGAAGCATTACGACAACGCTCATCACCAGCCCCTTTCCTTACCTCATCAGCTCTTATTGATGGATCATGAGTCATTACAGCCACGCCTGTTAATTGCCCCTCTCTTGACCGCATCCTCCCTCTCCTTGAGTTACCACCACACTGATACATTCCTTTCCCTCTCCCTCATTTTTCTCTCATTCCGTGATCCTGAGGGAGTCGTCCCACGCTGTTCATGTGCCTCTCTCTTCTACCTCATCTTCTTTCACAGAGATATCCTGAGTCATTAAGAGAACACTAATCGAGTTTCCCTCTGGTCTACCTCGTTCTCTTTCATCAGGTGATCAGGTGTCATTACCACAACATTGACTAAATGCCCCTCTCTCCTACCTCATTTTTCTCTCCCCAAGTTATCTCAAGTCATTCGTACGGCATGGCTCTGGTACCCCCCTGCACCTCCACTTTTCTCATGGTATTACACTGAGTCATTGCTGTAATGCTGATTACGTGTCCCCATCATCTACCCTGACTTCTTTCTTACTGAGTTATCCTGAGTGATTAGTGCAGCATTGACGACTCGCTTTTTCTCCTAGCCCACCTGCCCTCTCACGGACTTAGCCTGCATCACGATCGCACACACCTGTCTTCAACCCCGCTTTCCCTCTCGTGGAGCTATTTCGAGTCGTTCCTGCAATGCTGATGACATGTCCCTCTCATAACCTCGCCTTCCGTCTCGTTAAGTTATTCTGAGTGGATACCACAACACAGATAATGTGTCCTTTTCTCCTTCTCTCCTTCTCTCATCTTTCCTCCCCTGGACTCACCCTGGGCCACTGAGCCATTACCACAGGCTGATTTGCACACCTCTAGCCTACCTCCTCTTCCCCCCCACCCACTTCCACTGCGTGGAGGTGCGCTGAGTCACCACGACAATGCTGATTGTGTGTTCCTGCCCTCTATCTCGATTTCTGTGTCATTGCGTTCTCCTCAGTCACACAGCCACGCTGACTGCAGCCCTCTCCCATCCTCCTCATCCTCTCATGGGGCTTCTGCTGCGTTGTCATCAGTCTCACACTATGCAGGAAGGGGCCCTCTCTTCCACCTCACCTCCTTTCTCATGGAGGGAGTGTGAGTCATTGCCTGTCCTGCCCTTCCACCTCCTGTGCTCGGGACTTGAGCTACCTGTGGCGGTCATATACTTGTGATGTCAATTTCATGATTGGGATGTAGGTGTGGAGTCTGGAGATAGCCATTGAGTAGCTCATGAGGCCTCTGTGTGGGCATGGCTTTCTCCTGAGAATTCTGGTTAGTCTCGTGGTATTTCCCAATTGGAGAAGAGAGGCTTGACTCTCAGTCTCTGGGAGTCAGTCTCCAAGATGATGAGCCACTGACAAGACAAGATGGCAGTCCAAGGGACTAGAGGGGCCACCCGGCCTTACCCTGATGAAGCCAGACCTCTGAAGCTGGAGAAGCCACGTGGAGAGCCCTGCCAGCGTTGAGTTGCTTCTACCACCACTGGATGCTGTTGATGGACCCTGAGCCCTGGAAGCGAGGAGCCATAGGGAGACCCCTGCCAGGGCCGGGATGCTTCCACTACACTTGCTTTGTGAGTTGGAAGGAGACTCTATAAACTAGTATTGGACATATGGGGTAATATAGGACTTATGACTTTGGAGTATACTGAGTTGGGATGTTTTTTCAATGTTCCATGCCTCTTGTATATAAATCTTCCCCTTATATCCAAATGCATGTATAAGAATTTGTTTCTTTAGTCTGCCCGGACTGACACACTACCAGTGGCACTACCACAGCCCTGCTAACAGGGCCTCCCCTTCCACTGAGCTACCCTGAGTCAGGCAGGAGCACAACCCCCAATACGTGCCCTCTGCCCTGAGTCGTCTCCTGAGGCGCAGTGTGACCCTGGGTGCCCCCATCTTCTCCCTCATGGAGTTCTGTCGAGCCACAACCCCAGCTGTGACTCCTCGCCCTTCTCTTCTGGCTCACAGGACACGGGGGAGGGACTCCGCTTTCCACCTCAGTGCTTCTCAGGCACTAATGGCACGGCCCTTTAATAAGGCCCTCATGTGTGGGGACCCCGGGCCATCATATTATTTTCATGGCTACTTCATTGCTACTGTCGTTTTGCTTCGGTGATGAATCGGGCGAGGCCCGTGAAAGGGTCGTTCGAGCCCCAGGTTGAGAACCGCCGTTCCGTCTCGCTCTGTCACGCGGAGTAACCCTGCCTCACTTCCACAAGACCGATCAAATGCCTCTCCCATCCCCCCCTCTGCTGGCTCGCTGAGCTCCCCCGAGTCATCACCCCCACGGGAACGCTGCGCCTTTCTCGCCTCCCTCCCGCCGTCTCTAGTTGAGGTCTCCTGGGCCGACAGGTCGCCCCCTCCTCTGCCTCAGCGTCTCGAGTGGAGTTTCCCGAGTCACGCCTGCCCGCCCCACTGACGGTGTGCCCTCTCGCCTTTCTCCGTGCCACCGGCGCTGAGCCTCGAGTCCCTCACCGTCTCCCTGGCGCAGTGCTCCCACCGTGGTACCACGTACTGTACCTCAGCCAGCAGCTCCTGAAACTGCTCCCTGGTGAGCGGCAGGAGGAACACGGCGAGCACCCGCTTCAGTTCACTTTTTGACACCGTCAAGTTCTGACCCGGGTCCAGCAGCTGAAAGGCTTTCTTTATGTCATTCCTTTGCTGGTTGATTTTTTTTAATAGAATCCGTTTCATGTCCACAGAAGACAGCAATGGGTTTGCAACAGCTGTGGCTATAAGAGATACGGATGTCGGTTAGACTTAGAGGATGTGCACTGGTACAGACAGGAACCGGATACATGGGGCATCGGGGCAGATGATCCCTTTAGGACCAGAGGGTTGAGTGGGGACACCAGGAGGGTGGAGGGAAGGGGGAGTAGAAAGGGGGAACCGATTATAAAGATCTACATATAACCTCCTCCCTGGGGTATGGACAACAGGGAAGTGGATGAAATGAGACACTGGACAGCGTTCGATATGACAAGATAATAATTTATAAATTATCAAGGGTTCACGAGGATGGGGGAGCAGGGAGGAAGTGGAAAAAGAAGTAGCCAATACCAAGGGCTTAAGTAGAAAGCAAATGTTTTGAGACTGGTGATGGCATCAAAAGGACAATTGTGCTTTGCATACAATGGATATATGTATGGATTATACTAAGAGTTATAGGAGCCCCCAATAAAATATTTTTTAAAATATATATGGATGTTTGTGAAAGGTGTTTACAACTGAGGCTAAAAAATCTTCTTCTGCTTAACAGAATCAATTAAGACTCCACATCAATCATTTCTTCTAGTATATCTATGTGTACATTTTGAATCATTCAGTGACTTGCGATGAAAATCCGACGTTTTCTGCCTTCTGCACTTTAGTCAGTCACAGTAGGAGGAGGGGAGAAAAAGACAAAGATGATCTTCCCTCAAAAGGACTTTTGTCACAGGAGTGAAAAAACGTGGATCCCGGAAGAAAATTTAGGTACAAATTAAGGTCACTTACAAATTAATCTTCAAATAACATATTTACATTTCATCCTCTTAGGAAAAAGGATGCCATTCTGAAATTTATACAGTTTCCCTTTCAAGACATGGGAGAAATAATGGCTTAACCAGCATCTCCTAAAATGGACAAGACTGACCCCTACACTTACCCTCATTGAGAGACTAGAGTACTCAAATGGGGGTGGGGGGGTGGGAGGGGGGGAAACTAGAGTACTCAAATAGGGGTTGGGGGAAAGCAGGGCATGGAGTAAATGTTTGCTTTTTTCTTTAAGTAGAGGTTGATCTGCTAGATAAGCTTGGGAGTCTACCATCTAGATGCCACAAGGTCATAGAAGAAGGTCGACATGACTTTCAACAAACAACAGGGAGGGGGCTGCTGGCCAGGGGGCGTGGTAGGCAAGGAGAGTACACCCAGCCGTTGGAAACGGAGGCGGCCACAATCAATGCACCTTCAACGACAACCAAAAGGTTAGCGGTTCACATCGGCCCTGCAGTGCTGTGGGCTCTGGGTGCCTGGCGGCCTGTCCCCCTAAAGATTATAGTGGGGAGAGCCCTTTTGAGAAATCGAATTCTGTAACAGCTGGGGTGGCCACATGCCAGAAAAGTCTTGAGGGCCTAGGATTTCTGGTTTGGGGCTTTTGTCTTACTGATGACCTCTTGGGGCTGTGAGAGCAGAGGCCCAGGAGAACAGACCCCCCCCCCACACACACACACAGTGGTGCCAGCACAGAGGGCTGCGTGCACCAAGCTGCTAAAAGACAAACAGCTCTGTCTTGGAAGGACAGCGGGCTGCTCCCCGGGGGTGGGAAGACTTGGTCTCACCCACTTTGGACATGTTGGCAGGAGGGACCATGTCTTGGAGGAGGGCTCACACTTGGTGAAGTGGGGGGCAGTGAGAGAGAGGAAGATGCCCGATGAGATGGAAGGACACACTGGCTGCACCGTGGGCCCCTGAGAACAAGGACTGTGAGGTTGGTGCAAGGCCAGGCCCATGCTTCAGCGCATGGGGTCAGACTGGGGTCAAGTCATGCTGCAGTGCATGTGGTCAGTCTGAGGTCAGGCCGTGCTATAGTGCATGGGGTCAGGCTGGGGTCAGGCTGTGCTGCAGCGCATGGGGTCAGGCTGGGGTCAGGCTGTGCTGCAGCGCATGGGGTCAGGCTGGGGTCAGGCTGTGCTGCAGTGCCTGGGGTCAGGCTGGGGTCAGGCTCTGCTGCAGCGCATGGGGTCAGTCTGAGGCAGAACCTATTCCACTGCACCGAATAGCAGCGGCCGGGACACAGCGTGGCTGAGCAGGATGGCAAAGAGATGGAGCCTACAACCTCGCCGGCTCCCCAGGGCAGGGGGGAGGAGGGAGTGGCTGGCATGGGAGCTGTGACGTGGATGGGCAGCAGCTGCGTCCATGCCAAGGGGAGCCCAGGGAGCAGGGACAGATAGGGTTCTCCGAGGTGGCCACAGCCATGTCCCCCACTCCAAACACTCCATCACAGTGTCACCTTAGTGCTCCCCCCAGGAGAGAGTGGGCACATCCCTCCCCACAACATCTGGGCAGGATGGTGACGAGGGCAGAATCAACATAACCGGTTCCCAAGGTGAGGCTATGAAGGGGAACTCGGCTTCCATGGAGCCTCCTAAAATGCTTGCTGACAGGGCATGGCTGGAGAGCTGCCTGATCGGAGCAGGTCTCTGAGTGGCCTTGGAACCTCTCTAAGAGCCGCAGCCTGAATGATGTGCATGAGCCAGCCAACCAAGAAGCTGCGAGGAGACCGTCCTGCTTAGGAAAACAGCCCCTGAGCACAGATGTCGCGATCCAGAAGGTTTCCAAGAGGAAGGCCCTGAGCCAACTGGGTGGACACAGGGGCTGCAACAATGGGCGCAAGCCTCAGAACCAGTGGGGCCATGGTGCGGGACCGGGCGGTGCTTCATGCCGGTGCACACTAGAGGTGGCTGTTAGAACCAGCTCAACACCTAACCATAGCAGGCTGGGCTTGGTGAGCCCAGGAGAGTCAGAGGCCAATGTAGACGGAGGGCATACTGGTAGTGTGAGCGGGAGAACTGAGGGCCGAGCTCAGAGAGGGGGAGGCCAGCTACCCTGAAGCCCCAGGTGCCTGTCTACAGGACTGAGGTCTGAGCCCCTGGGCAGTGGCCAGATCAGGGAGGTTGGTCAGCGACATGCAGTTCTCACCATGTGTGGCTGACAAGGTGGTGTGGCTGCTGTGTGGGCAACGGATCCCAGGGGAGCGAAGACTAAGGGAAGACGTCCTGGATGGGAGTGAGGCCACGGGCTTGAACCAGGGGGGGTACCCTTGGATGTAGATTAAAAAAAAGGAGGGGGGGGGAGCTGGAATGGAAATTTCTCTTGAAACCAAGCTGGCAAGTTCTTGCTGATGGATTAGCTTCTTTGGGGGAGGGGAGGGTGAAGACAGAGAGGGCAGACTGAGGAAGGTTCCTACATGACCGGCTTGGCGAGACCTTTACTGAGCCTGAGAACAGTGGGGAGCCTCATCAGAGATGCCCACCAGACCCCCAGGCATGGAGGTGATCTGGGGTTTCCTGAGGATGTCAGAGGTGCAGGTCTAGGACGGAGATATCACTGGGGGACAGGGCATGGAGCAGGGGACTCTGCTGTGGAGAGGCCAGAGGTGGAGAGGAGGACCGAGCGTCGATCCCTGATGGAGAGGCGAGGCTGGGACCTCCAGCAGGACCTCCATGCACGATGCTGTCCCCGCACGTGCCTCTCTGTTGTTGACTGCCCAGCAGACTAACGACCATCTCTGTGCTCTGCCTGGAGGAGGCCTGGTGGAGCAGCAGGTTAGCTGTTAGGCTGTTACCCACAAGGTCAGTCATTTAAACCCACCAACCACTCATCAGGAGAGAGATGAGGCTGTCCGCTCCCACAGAGATGTACACCCTGTGGACCTACAGCGTGGCTATGGGCTGACATTTGATTTGATGGCAGTGTGTTTGAGTTTGGGGGTTTTGGTTGTTGATTTGGGGTTTTTCCAGACCGATAGCTTCTGACTTCCTCCCGAAGCTCCAGACCATGTCCAATGTCCTCCGTGACCTCGGATGGGTGTCCGATGGTCATCCCAAACATCATGTGATCAGAGAGGTCCACCGACTCCCAGTGTCGTCCACCATCAAGCCACGCGCATCTCAGAAAGAGCAGGTCAATACCCCCAGAGCACGCCACTCCCCCTCAGACCCCTCCTCCTGCCCCAGGGTGGCCACCGAATCCAATCCTCATCTGTCCATCTATGTGCCCGTTTTGAAAGGTTTTCCCATTTTTTCTTGCTCCTCCCCCAGGGCTTTCCCAGAAGCCCCATCTTTGCAAATGATGGTTCTAATTTGAAAGTATCGGAAAAATATTGATTTGAAACTGTTGGGAATTCCCCGAAGGAAACCCACCCCCACCCCCACCCCCAATCTCATGTGCCTAATGCAGCATCTTAGATTTAATGGCTGCTAGTCAAAAAGTCGCTTTGGGGGTGGGGGAAGGCAGTTCACCCATGTGAAGTCTATCCCAGACAACAAGTGTCACAAGGGGTCTCTGTGACACATGGATAGCTGAACGCAAACTGTGTCCAAATAAATTAATGAAAACTGTGTCAGCCATTCACCGCCCCAATCACCATGGAGGCCTTCATGAGACAAGCTATGAACCACACCATGGCTCCCGTGAGCACGTGGTGGGCCAGTTCCACGCAAGGCAAAGAGGCCAGCTCAGAAAGGGGAGTGATTGAGCAGGCATCTCAGACAAGGGTCATCCTGGTCGACTTTCTCGAAGGACCCTGGTGAATCAGGGGGGTTTATGAGGATGAAGTTTGAAGAAGATGGAGAACTGCATTATGTAGGGGGGAAAGCCTGGAGAGTTACACCAGGAAATCCTCCCCCTCCCCACAACGCCTGTGTATTCTTTGAGGGTAGTGAGTCCTGTTCCACAGGAATTTGCTGGGGAAACCTGCTTCTGGCCCTTCAGACTTCTCTTTGCTTCCCATATTCTAAAAGCATTCCAAAGGAACACGATTGGAGTCCCTTCGGGATGTCAAAACTGTCCTGTGGGGGTGGTGCTGAATTCTTCAAGGACGACGACGTAGAGACGGAAGGCCTGGATGGAAGGCCTGTCGACAAAGCGCAGCCTGGCATCTGAGCAGGCAGGTCTCAGCAGGAGCGCTGTGGTTTTGTAGGCAGGGCTGCTTGACTCAGCAATACCAAACCCGCATCGCCTGCTGGTGGGCGTCGAAATTGGGGCAATCTTCTCCAAGGGCAATTTGACACCATGTTCTACGACATCCGTTTCGGATACAGAAAGTCACAACAGACTGTCACTCTCACCCAAGCAAGGGGAGCAAGTGGGATCGGCTAAAAATGATGGTTGAGAGAGCCAGCCAGGCGCTGAGGAGGCCAAAAGCCATGGCCAGCTACAGGATTTAGCATCAGACAGACAAGGAGATGGGGCAGAAGCCTCTGCAGGGTGAGAGGGAGCCTGGGGGCCAGATTGGCAGTGACAACCAAACACCTGAAGTTAAAAAGCAACTCCAGGCCTGAAGGAGAAATTCCCAACAGCAGAGGATGGGGCTTTGCACAGTGGTCAAGTCCGTGATGTCCATTCCCCTGTGAAGTATCAGGAAACAAGAAAGCCCTGATGTGTCTTCATGGAGGTTTTAAGAGCTCCACGAGTTTGCCGCTTCCACAAACCCAACAACAGCAAGTCCACACAAGACTTGAGGTTCCTGGGCATTCCCTTCTGAGCGGATCTCTTCCCCACCTTCCCCAGCTCCTGGGATGAACCCAATATTCAGAGGAAAACCAGTTCTGTTTGGAGCTCACAGGACGTGAGCCCAGCATGTACAAAGGAACACACCGGTGAGCCAGCCCAGAGGAGTTGGCCTGAGTCTCTGGGGGAGGCCCACACTGCCATGCGACTGGCTGTGAGTTGAAGAGTGAACCCTTCACCCAAGCGACAGGACCTTGACAAGTGTCTCTCAGGAAAGGGACAAGGCGGCCTGAGACGAAATGAAGCCTGCGCTAGAGGTGAAACCACTCTCCTTGTGGTCCTGACACATCCGAGCTGCTCATTAGGAAATGAGTGTCTCAGCACCCAGGGAATATCCAGATTACGCCCTCGGGAGAGGAGGGCGAACAGTCCCTGAGTAGGGTGTGGTCAAGGACTGCAAATTTGCCCACCACCGTGTAGTAACTGAGGTGCCGGAGGACAGTATGGAAGGTACCAAGGATGGCTGAAGGCCACAGCAATCAGTCTTGGAAGAAGTCCAGCCAGAGCGCTCCTGAGAGGCAAGGATGACGGGACAGCCTCTCACGGACTGTGGCCCTGCTGTCAGGAGAGACCAGCCTCTGGAGAAGGGCATCCTGCTGGACCAAGCGCCAGGCAGAGAGAGAGAGGGCGGCCCTCGACGAGACGGATTGCACAGCGGCCTCACGGGTTGTGAGGAGGGGCAGGACCCAGCACATTTGGCCGTGTTGTCCGTCGGTTGCCCACCATGAGTTGGACCTGCTTCCAGGACACCTAAAGACCACATCAGCATCCACCACACCTCCCTCCTTCTCTCCTCCTCTTCCTCCTCCTCTGCACCCTCCCCCCAACCCTCGCTTTCTCCCTAAGTGGCGTGGGCGTGGGCACGTACTGCTCTGTCTCCAGCCCCAGGACCAAACCACAGCTGGCCCCCGTATGTGTCGTTTGAATGAAGTGGCTGTCTATTTGGGGTGTCAAACCATAAATCGCAGAGGAAAGCACTGTCCACTGCCCTGGAGGGAGACCCTTGATAAATCTCTGCTCCTCGGCCCTGCAAGGTAGCAGGAGGTCACTCAGAGAAAGAAGGTGGCCTACGTGTTCGACGGTGGAAAATGTCTCTGGCGGAACTGCAAATCGCATAAGCATCTCGCAGCAAACGTGAGGTACCCACAGTCCTATCATCATGGATGCCACTGGGTCGATGCCAACCCATCGCTGCCCCGTGGGGTGGAGCAGACCTGCCCTGGCGTGTGTGTGCCTCGGGCTGCTGTCTTTACAGGGGGAGGCCACCAGGTCTCTCTCCAGAGGGTGGATTGGAACGGCTGATCTTCCAGCTTACGGCTGAGCTGATCTAACCATTCTGCTGCTCGAGGTCTTTTGGAAGAAATTAAGATTCGGGACATGTTTGTGAGTGCATGAAGGAGGAAACGGATTAATAAGTAAATACAGGCAACAACATGGACTTTCAGAGGTTCGGCTATCACATGGTCCTGCTTTGACCCCAGAGTACCGCTGGACAGCACCGGGGACAGCAGCCAAGCCCAGGTGTCCTGGCCTCACTGCCTGGCTCCACCTCCGGCCTCGCCCCTCGAGAAACTCTGCTGCCGCTGGGCAGGGTGCCGGCTCCACCTGTGCCTCAGTTTCCCTAGTCCTGCGGCAGGGGGAGGGGGCGCCGCCCCAGCTGACTCGGGCCTGCTCACCTGTGGAAGAAGGTCTGAACATCTTGTGGAAGCAGGTGCTTGAGAAGATCTTGCAGGGCGACGAGTGGGGCCGCAGGTGGGTGCAGCGCTGGGTAGGAAGGTACAGCATGCGCCCATCAGCTGCCATCTCCATCGTCTCCTTTAAGGCCCTGCGATGTCAAAAGAAAGCGAGCGGGTTAGGTGACCTTCAAGGGTGCCTGGCAGCGGTGCCAGAGCCCGCCTAGAGCCAGCTGTCTGGGCGATCCCGACCCCAGACCAGAACTGCTCACGAGGGTTCCTGGCAGTCGGGTGTTTCACCATGTGATCCTTCAGCAGGATCATGGGACACACACACACACCCGCCGCTAACTCTGGGGGAGGGGCATGGCCAGTGGCCTCGTCAGAGCCCTGCCCCCAGAGGCGGTCCGGGGAGGCCCCACCCACACGCCGTCTCTGCGTGTATGGTCTCAGAGCTCAGCTGCTGCCTGAGCTGAGAAGTGGATGTGCCCAAAGGGGAGATGAGCAACCCAAGGGCAAAGGCCACCGGCTCGCACTGTGGCTGCCAGAGACAGCAGGTGGTGACCGCTGGACAATGGCTGGTGAGCAGGGTGCCCCTGAGGCTTTGACAAGCCCCCACTCAGTCCTGGGAACCCAGGAACACAGGGCTCAGCGGGTCAGGTGTGAGGCTGCTCACCACAGAGCCAGTGGTTTGAAACCACCAGTCTGCTACTACTCCTGTCAGAGGGCCCTGGTGGACCGCTAGCTGCAAGGTCAGCTGTTCAAAACCACCAGCCGCCCCATGGGGGAAAGACGGGATTTTCTACTCCCATAAGGAGTCACAGCCTCAGAACCCACAGAAGCAACGCTACCTGGGTCTACAGTGTCCCGGCATCAACTCAACAGGGCGGGGCCCACACCCAGGCAGGGCTTGATAAGGGGTGCGCTCTCACCTCCTGCTGACCTTGAGGCTCTGCACAAGCAGGAAGTGGGGGGGCTGAGGCAGAGTCAGAGGCAAAGGCTTAGAGAGTTTCTAGGGATTCAAGGTTCGCTTGAGGCGC
>PVJH01046231.1:0-11943 GCA_004026705.1 Nesogale talazaci | reverse complement strand
GGAAAGGGACAAGCTAAGCCCCAGAGAGGGGTCATAGCCATTGTCTAGAGTCCAGAGGCACCTGATGGAACGCCCCACTGATGTCCCACCCGCTTCAGCGCTGACCAAGTCAGAAGGGGTCTCAAGGGTTGAATTGCGTCCCCGCCCCCTCCCTCTGCCAAAATACAACAACCAAAAACCCTAAACTCACTGCCATCGAACCCATTTCCACTCACCTGGGCCCTATAGCACAGGGCAGAGCTGCCCCCGTGGGCTTCAAGACTGTCACTCTTTAGAAGTGGGAATATCCAGCCTTGCCGTTGGCAGCCCAGTTCAGGAACCACGACGCCCAGGGCTCCTACCAGTGGGCTTCACAAAGCTCTTGTGGAATGGAATAAAAAGATCATGGCATTTTTCCAGGAACTTCAAAGTCCCCCTCCTAGGTGTTGTAAATCCTAATCCCTGCAGGGTGTGAGGATGTCATTACGTTTGGAAATGGGCTTGCTCTGTTATATGAAAGGGGTGTGTCCCTATAGAGGATGTCTGAACGTCAGCTCTTCTGAGACAGAAGAGGAGATGCAGCCAGCCATGGAGCAAGCCAGAGGAAATGAGAGGACGACTGAGCCCCCAGCACACGGAGGTCACCCCCGGAATGCAGAAACAGAAGCTGAGCACCCAGGAGGGTCCTCTCCGACAGCCCGCAGGGCAAGACAGCAGAGCCTCCGCTAGAGCCTCCGGAACTGGGGGGGAAAGGGATGTGTGTGTTCAAGCCCTCCTCTTTTGTTGGAACAAAACCAGGACAGTAACACAAACTCACTTCCGTCAAGTCGATACCCACTCGTAGGGACCCTCTAGGACAGGGAAGAACTACCCCAGAGGGTTCCCAAGACGGACTCTTTGCGAGACTGAAAAGCCCGTTTCTCTCCTGGGAGAGGCTGGTGTTTTCAAACTGTTAACCTCAAGACTCTCAGCCCAGCGTGTCACCGCTACCCCACCAGGTTCCCTCTCCTGAGAGGTAAGTAGGCTAAGTGGGAGGAGCATAGCCCAGGAGTCAGACCGTGATAGGTAAGTAGGCTAAGTGGGAGGAGCATAGCCCAGGAGTCAGACCGTGATAGGTAAGTAGGCTAAGTGGGAGGAGCATAGACCACGAGTCAGACGGGAGGCACTGCCTGGGGCTAGGGCCATGCCCCTCATCAGTTTGCAGAGGGAAGAAATGAGATGACGAATCTGGTTGTCCCTCCCTCTCCATCGGGTCTGGGTTCCAGAGCCCTGTAGATAATGAAATCTGAGGCTGCGCTAGTCCGTACAGAAAAGGGGCTCAAACAACTGAGAGGATGGCGCAGGACCGGGGGGTGTTTCATCCGGCTCTCCATTGGGTCTTTATGAGTCAGAACCCTCCCAGGGGCACCGAGCCACATCCATCACTTGCAGATAGCCTACACATCTTCCTGAAGCAATGAAATCATCTTTAGTTACTTGTAGTACCTTATGGTACTTATATGACCTTGTGTCAAGTTATAAAACTTGAGGGAATTTCAGAGTGAAATCAGGGCATTTAATCGGATCACAGCCTGATGATGTTCCTGGTGGGTGTGGCTTTCTCATGAGGATTCTGGGAACGTCCTCTCTTTCTCCTGGCAGGCAGGCCACCCTCTATGCCTGATTCACCTTTCTGTTGACAAGCCACATGGAGCCATGCTGATGCCAGCCAGGGTCCTGGGGATTCATCCACTGCCACTGGATCCACAAGACTTTGCACCCACCAGCCTGTGGTCTTCCCGCATTCGGCACCATTGCATGCGCCGGTGTGAGTCTGAAGAGTGAGTTAGGAATGAATATCGGACTTATGGACTTGATCTGGACAGGGATGGGATGTCTTCTTAATAGATCATTACTCTTTGATATGAAGCTCTCTAGACACATATGAGTGTCTCTGAATTTGTTCCTCCAGTTAGCCTGATCTAATACTTAATACTGCATAAATGCTGTGTAAACAGCACATTAAGTTCCCTCGTAGCCCTCTGGGATTCTTGTGACCACTTAATTACCACTTCTTCACTCCACACTCCCTTTCCCAAGACATTCTCCATCTAGACTTGATGGACAGGAGCCCTGCTGGCCCAGCGGTTATGTATTGAGCTGCTAACTGCAAGGTCAGCCGTTTGAAACCAGCAGTCACTCCTCAGGAGACAAATGGGACTTTCTGTTCGTCAAGAGTTGCAGTCTCAGGAACTCACAGGGGCCCACCCCTTTCCAATACAGTCCTCGTGAGCTGGTATCGATTCAATGGCAGTGCCTCTAGCAAGGGATGAACTCGGAGACTCAGAGTCTGTGGATAAAGGGGACTGGCTGTATACCTGACTCATTCTCAGGGCCCAGGGATGGTTATTCTTATGGAATCTCTGGGTGGCAGCAAGGGTTAAGCACTTGACTATTAGTCAAAAGATTGGGAGTTTGAGCCTACCCAGAGATGCCCCAAAGGCAGACTAGCAGTCTATTTCTGAATGACCCTAGCCTTGAACTTCCTCTGGATCATTCTGCTCTGCACACCTGGGGCTGCTGGGCCTCAGCATCTCTGTGACGGCCATACACAGTGACAACAGTACAATTACACCTCCAGCCGTGGTGTCTGCTACCCTCTGACTCACGACGCACTTTGGACAGGTGGACCATGCCTCAGCACCCAAAAAGCATGAGGCTCACCTTCTCTCCCATCCCCAGTTGGTACGCATGCTGTGGAAGAACGCGTCCCTGGTCCTGCTCACCCAGCTGTTCCCTCTCCAGCTGAAGGTCACGCCCTCCCCCAGGGAGCTCTCTCAGGTTTCGGCACCCTTCTGCTTCCTGCCCACCAGCACTCCTCACCGTGGAGCCTCCAATTGGTATAATTCTCTCTGTGAACATGATGGGGGCATGAGCCCCCTGCAGGTGGGGGTCACATCAGTCTTGTGCACTCCTGTATCCTTGGCACCCCGCGCCTGAGGGAGTGAAGTTACACGTGGCAAGAAATGCACTCGGCAAACAACAGCTCCACTTAGTGTTAGGGGCTATTTCTTTTACATGCTGCCTAGGGACTGACATACAAGGAGTCGTGGTGGCATAATGGTGAGGCATTGGGCTGTTAACAGTAGAGCCAGCAGTCCCGTGGAAGAACCACGGGTGCCTTTCTATTCCCACAAAGAGTTGGAGTCTCGGAAGCTCACAGGGGCAGTTCTACCCTCTTCTATGAGTCAGTGGCAGTGAGCTGTGCTTAGATGAGAGCCTGATTTGGTGGCACGGTGAGTTAAGCAAGCACTGGACTGCCCACTGAAGTCACCAGGTGCTCTGCAGAAGCAAATGAGTCCATCTGCTCCCATAGGGATTTTCGTCCTCAGAAACCGGGAGCAGCTCTATCATGTCCTAGAGGGTCGCCATGACGGCAGCAGGTTCGAGGGCAGTGGGGAAAACACAGTGCCCTACGGAAACCTGATCTTCGCCCCTGAGTCTCCAGAGGCTGTGTGACACACGGGGCTCCGGAGGCCAGCCCACTGGGGTGCAAACCCCACTCCCACCCCCCACTGCCGTCCCCAACTGTGATGGGCTCCACTTTGATAGAAACATGTGCCACGGAGGAGTGTGGAAAGCATTACGAGGGGCATACTCGATTACCCAGCAAAGAGTCTGGCACGGGGCAGGTGATCAATTTTTTAGAAGCAATAAATGTTAATTTTTTAAAAGATGCTTAAATCAAAAGCCTCTTCCCCTCCGACATGCCTGAGCCAGTCCCCAAATGCGCCATTCCTCATTCCTTCCCCGTGGCATGATCTACAAAAGAATGCTTTCGATTTATAATTTATCGGCCTTTTCTGCACCTCCCCCCTGCTTGAGACAGGCATCTCTGGGTTTTGATCTAAAGAATACAATCAACAAAGTTAATATTTAAATCTAGACACTCACATTTGGTGACTGATAGTGGAGGCTGGGTGTTTTGGTTGCTGGGCTCTGCACTTGATACAAAGTGTCTCTCTTGGGCTGAGCCCCGGTGGCATAGTGGTTGTGCGCGGGACTGCGGCCCACTGGGATGGAGGTTTGATTCCAGCTCCACGGAGCAAAGGCTGGGCCTCCTACTCCCACCACCTGAGGGCAGTGATGCCAAAAAAAAAAACAAAACGAAGTGCCTCTCTTGACACAAATTTGGGGGTGGGGGGGGATGTACAGCTACATTCCCTTCCCTTGTCCTACTAGGTGTGGTTAGACTATTAAAAAGAAAAAAAACCACGCTGTTGAATTGATTTTGACTCATCGCCACCTAATAGGCTAGAGTGGAATTCCTCCCTGGGGTTTCTGAGATTGTTAACTTCCACAGAAGCAGACTCTCTTCTCTCTCTGGCAGAGGAGCTGATGGGTTTGAACTGCCAACCTTCCCATTAGAAGCCCAATGCTATTAACCCTCCATGCCATCAGAATGCTTTTCTTTAGATCAGGGGGCTGGAGACCCTCTGGCTCATAGGCCATATCTCTAAACCCAAACTCACTGCCATTGAGTCGATTCTGACTCACTGTGAATCTGTAGGACAGAATAGAACTGCTCTTGTGGATTTTGGAGACAGAAACTCTTTTTTTTTTTTTTTTTTGCGGGTATCACTGCTCTCCGGTGGTGGGAGTAGGAGGTCCAGCCCCACTGCTGGAATTGAACCTCCGTCCCAGTGGGCCACAGTCTCACGCACAACCACTACGCCACCGGGGTTCAGCCTAGAAACTCTTTTTTTGAGAGGGCTATCACTACCCTCCGGTGGTGGGAGTAGGAGGCCCAGTCTTTTGCTCCTGTGGAGCCGCTGCTGGAATTGAACCTCCATCCCAGTGGGCCACAGTCCCGCGCACAACCACTACGCCGCTGGGGCTCAGCCCGACAGTAACTCTTTGAGAGTAGAAAGTTCCATCTTTCTCCCAAGGAGGGGCTCCTGGTTTTGAACGGCTGACTTCGTAGTTAGCAACCCCACACATAACCATGACACCAACAGTGCTCCACTCGTGGGCCAAATGAGGCCTGCAAAATCATCGATGCTTATATCACACATTCCTCCAGCAAATAGAAGCCATCTCAGCCATCACATTCCGGGTGAGTTAATTAAATGTCTGACCAGTATGGCCTGAGAATGATGTTATAAATCTCCAAATGGCCCTTGGCAGTAAAAAAGGCTCCCCACCCCTGCTTTAGACAATCAAAGAGCACCATTAACAATTATGCTAGGACAAGAGACAACCACAGCCGCCACTGGTCATTTACAGCCTTCCACAGAGTCCCACACAGCCTGGAAATCCCTTAACCATCTCTCTCTCTCTTTCTCTCTCTCTCTCTCTCTTCTTCAAGCAGCCAGTCTCAATCAAACTTCCCGATCCACTAGACAGGAAGCTCCCTATGGCCAGCGTGTCCCCAGAACGCAGCCTGGAACAGCGGCTGGTGCTCAGGAACCAGCCACTGACTGTGTGGCGGGAGGGCCGGCTGGGAGCCGATCCACAGACGGAGCCTGTTGCCTAGCCTTCACCGCCCGGTGTTGGGAGCTTTGCTTTCAGTGGACTGTCACCTCCCAGAAGCGCTTGTTTCTTTTGTAGCACTCCGACTTCCCGTGCCTCTTACACCTATCTGTGCCAGCCGAAGCCGGGGACAAGCCCTTTTCTTGTTGATGTCCTCCTCACAATGAAAGTAGCTGCAAGACCGCTTACTGCATGGGTTGCACCCGAACAAATTGGCTCCCAGGGCATCTTGGGAAACACCTAACAGCTGCCCAGAATGCCTAGCGGCCTCCCTCTCCCCTGCTGGAAGACTTCTCAGCCTGCAAAGAATTAAATACCCTGGTGTTAAAACAGATCTGATCTGTCTGTCGCCAGCTCTGGCCTCCCAGAATGCTCCCCTCTGCCTGCCTGGGGAGCCAGGCTCCTCTTATTGCCTGAGCACACCCCCCTATCTGAACTGTGCTTCCCCTTCTTGCTTGCCCTCTGTCCCCTCTCCACCTGTCCCATCCCCCTTGCCGCCCTTCATTCTGGTGTCAAGTCAAGGGGCCGATGCCAAGACCCATCACACCCTCCCTTGCCTGCAGCACCACTTGACCTGTTCTGTGTTTGTTTACGGCTGTCTCGAGCTCTCCCTGGATGGTGCCAATGGCTAACGTGGTGGATGCAGGACAACCAAAGACGCTATGGGAGAAAGACTGCAACCGATGTCCCACTGTGGACGCTGGGGAGCGCAGGTCTGCCCCAACCCATCTTGAGTCTCAGCGAGTCGAGGTCCCTCCTGCCCTAGGCCGTGAGCTCATCCCCCACTGCTCCGGAGACCCTCTGCCTGTGCTGGACACCAGATCGGTCCTTGTCAAGTCCAGCTCTGGGCGGTCCCCCGTCGCCACCACCGCCCACCCCACACTGCTCCCTCTCTCTGCCCGTGGTCTGGCTGCTTAATGAGTTAATGCTCTCATTCATTCAACGACCATTCGTCGGGCACCTGTTGTTGTGGGTGCAGACGCACCCATGGTGGTGCAGACGGACATGGAACGGAACTCATTGTCTAGCCAGCGAAGCTGAAATTAAATGAATAATATATAATTACCCACTTAGCTGGGCGAGCGTGTGCTGTGAAGGGAAATGGTGGGGTGGGGGGAGCTAATGGTGGAGGGAGTCTGAGTCCCCTTGGGGGAGCTTAGGGGGCCTTCTAAGTGGAGAGGCAGGTTGAAGAACGGCTGGCTGGTGGTGCCAGGTCAGGAAGGGGGGGCCCTTTGCCGGGAGAAGTAGGAGTGCAGCTCCCGGAGACAGGAGGAACTGTCCTCGGTGAGGACTGGCACAGGGTCCCTGTGGCCCAAGCGTGGCGCGCCCCAGAAGGACGTAGATTTCACTCTTAACTCTTGTCCCCTCGTTCTGGCTGCGTGTCATAGTCATATACAGACGGGCACGGAGATGGACAGCTGCTGCTGAGTCAGCGCAGATTCACGGTGACCTCCACGCAACAGGAAAAATGTCCCCTGGTGAATGAGGGAGAGTGCCAAGGGGAGACCCAAGGCCCACCTGTAGACCATTGGACACCCCCTGACACAAGGGTCACAAGGAAGAGACGGTGCAGTATACACCAATGAAACACACAACTTTCCTCTAGTTCTTTGATGCTTTATCCCGTCTCCCCCCACACCCGCCAATCATCACGATCTCAGTTCTACCTTACAAATGCGGACCAGGGCATATGCACAGGGAATCCAGGACAGACGAACCCCTCAGGACCAATAATGAGAGTAGTGATACCCAGAGAGGAAGGGGAAGGGGAGGGAAGAAGAGGGAACCTATCACAATGATCTCCCTCTAGCCCCCTCACGGGCGGATGGACAACAGAAAAGTGGGTGGAGACGTCGGTCGGTGGGACACATGAAAAAATCATCATAATTCATAAATTATCAAGGGTTCATGAGGGAGGGAGGGAGAAAGGGAGGGAGGGAGGGAGGTGAAAAATGAGCAACTGATACCAAGGGCTCATAGAAAATGTTTTGAAAGTGATGATGGCAACATGTGTACAAATGTGCTTGGCACAATGGGTGGATGGATGGACGGTGATACATGCTGTCCAGGCCCCCAAGAAAATGATCTTTAAAAAGAATGAAAGCAAGCTGTCCCCTGGTCCCGTGTCACCCTGACAAGCACCAGCCCGCTCCAACTCCATCGCCTGTGATCACCGTGCCAACCCTGAGGGTCTTTCTCCCCTTGCCCCAGACAGGCCCCTCCTCTGGCAGCAGCTGATGCCGCCTGATTTCCTGCCCAAGGCAAGCGTTTTCTCGAGACCCAGAAGTCTTCAACTGACTACATTTCAGGAATAGACCACCAGGCCTTTATTCCTAGTCTGTCTTAGGCCCGGAGGCTCCAAGGAATTCTGTCCTTCCCGGTGACCCTCCTGGTCTTTGAAATGCCACTGGGATGCCTCCCAGCATCAGAGCAACGCACAAGCCACCACAGCTGGCCCAGCGGGCGCTCCAGGATGACTGGGTCTCCTGGCAGCACTCCCCACGGGGCTGGGGCTGCTCTCAGCTTACAGTGGGGATTTGTGCTTCGAGCAGCAGTCCCTGGCGAAGCTTCATTCTCCTATGAGCCCCCACCCCCAGCCATGCTCCTCAGACTACAAGGGCCGCTCTAGGCAGACAATGAGCATCTCTGGATGGATTGATTGGCTAATACTGATTGATTATCTCATTCATATGCAGGGGGAGGGGAAGAGTACTCGGTGAAAGGCAGAGTCCTTCAGCAGAGAGGTGGGCGCCGGCAGGAAGAGAGTTACGTGGCCCTTTGCATTGGGAGAGACTTCACGCACAGGCCAAGTGACGTCTCTTGCCAGACCACCTTACCCCCCACCGGCATTAAAAAAAAATGTTGTTGGGTGTGCGCGGGTCAACATGCACCCTCTTTCCAATCCGCCTCGAGGACAGTTTACAATATGGAATAGATTCAAATCAAATGGATCCATGTTTACACCTGAACCAAAGGGACCAGAAGGCGAGGATGAAATTGGAGGCGGGAAGAGGGGGGTGGGTGCACCTATAGATGATGCTCTGTCCCCACCCCACCCCCTTTTTGTTTTTATTTTTTCCTTCGGTCACTGGAACCTCTCTTTCCTCTCCCACGCTTGCATAACAAGCTCCCTCCTACCAAACCCCGTGGCCGTCCCTGAAACACCACGTGGCTGTCTCCCAGGACCCCACAGACCTGGCCGGAGGCGGGCAGGGTCAGCGAGAGTCAGGGGGATCCACGGAGGAAACCTCAGAGAGAGAAACCAGGCTGCTCATTCAGCATGAGGAAGAGAAAGGAGAGTGTAAGCGGAGCCCAGGCAGTGCTCAAGAGTGGCCTGCCCAGAACCCAGGTTGAAGAGAAAGTCGGGAATGCCCCACCGTACCTGGTGGTGGAGAATGCCTTCAATACCCCTAAGATTTAAAAAAAGAAAAAAAAAGATCTGTACCTCACACGGCAAAGGTGCAGTGAACTTACTGGCAAAAAATATAATGAACTTACTGGCGAAAAATATAAATAGGTTCAGAAAGGTTTCCATCGAATGTTTAGAGAGAAGAGGGGTCACAGGAATGATGGAGTCTGGTGGCTTTCAATCACGCGGGAGTTACGTTTGGCATCCGACGCTCCTGCTCTTCTTTGCAGGATAAAATATGCAAAACCCAGCAGAGCTGCTCGACCGGCCTCAGAGATCACCCTCCCAGGGGCATCTGGGAAACGGACTGATTTTCTTCCCGGCCTCAGAGTCGAGGGAGTGAGGCAGAGGTAGAGAGAAATGAAGAGACCGCCGGAGTCCCACGCCCAGGCTGTGCTTGTCACCCACCCTGTACCCTGACAACTAGTCGTTCAGACGACGTACTGCAGACGTGGCCGCCACCGATGGGCGTTGGTGCCTGGCCCTTACCCACCACCACTGAGCACTGCCCACTGGCTTTGGGCGGAGCCTCTGCGGCCAAACGGCTGGTGGTGCCAGGTCAGGGAGGAGGGGCCCTTCACTGGGAGAAGTAGGAGTGCAGCTCCTGGAGACAGGAGGAACTGTCCTCAGTGGGGACTGGCACAGGGTCCCTGTGGCCTGAGCATGGCGCGCCCCAGAAGGACATAGATTTCACTCTTAACTCTTGTCCCCTCGTTCTGGTTGCGCGTCACAGTCATATACAGACGGGCGCAGAGACGGACAGCTGCTGGGGGGGTTGGGGGCGAGGTATGGGCCTTCCAGGGAGCAGCTGTGAAAGGAGAAAAGGCATCAGAAGACTAGCCAGCAGAGGGCAAGCACCGTCACTCGTAGGTATCACTGTCCCTACTAGTACGAACTCTGACCCTCACGCTAGGCCCGCCCAGGGGCAGGAGCTGTTATTCCCACCACTTTGTTGGTGTGGAAACTGGGCACAATGGAGTCAAACGGTTTCCCCAAAGCAACAGCTGTCAAGCAGGCTTTCAAGTCCCTCTCCAGGACCCTGCTCCTCACACCAAGTAAAAGACCGGGTCCACCGTGGGCTCTGGACCCCTGAGTAAGAAGCCGGGTCAGCCTGGCACCTGGTTTTCCTCCCCAGGCTGGCACTGGGCGCCACTGTCCTTCTGCCGGGCTGTGCTGCCCTCTAGTGGCTCCGTGGCAGGGACCCCAGAGCAGGCGCTGCTTCTCACCTTCTCACCTTGCTGGGAGGGTGATGGGCGAGGAGGACCACGCCCTGCCCTTTGTCCAGAGCAGATGTCCACTGCAGCAGCTACCTGAGCAGCCTGCACGTCCGTCCCCGGCTGAGACAAGGGCAGCATGATGTCGTGTGTGTGTGTGTGTGTGTGTGTGTGTGTGTGTGATGACATTCTAGCACACACCTTTTCACCGGCAAACCTGAAGCAGGGTTTAAATAAAGTTGAGGGAAAGATTAGAACTTCTTCCAATGAAAGTCTGCTCCGTATTTAAATCATTTTATTGAGGGCGTGTACAACTCTTATCACAATCCATCCATCCATCCATCGTGTCAAGCACATTTGTACATTTGTGGCCCTCAGCATTTTCAAGGCATTTGCTTTCTACTTGAGCTCTTGGTATCAGCTCTTCATTTCCCCTCCCTCCCTCTCTCCCCGTGAACCCTTGGTAATTTGTAGATTGTTATTATTTTGTCATGGCTTACACTGTCCGATGTCTCCCTTCACCCACTTCTCTATTTTCCTTCCCCCAGGGAGAGGGGGGTCAGATGAAAGTTTTTGTAATTACCAACATCATCATTGCACATTTTAAAAGCCAAGAGAGAGTGTGCCGCCGTCATGGCAGCCGACGAGAAAGACCCTCTGAGTTATTTCACAGCTTATGACAGCAGCAGCTCTGGCTCCTCGGACGAGGAGGACACCAGCAAGCCAGAGGAGGCGAGTCGCCAGGCCCCCGATCCAGCCAAGTCGGCCAGCAGCTGCGGAAACAAGGCGGAGAAGCGGCTGCGGGGACCCGACGACCTGTTCCGGAGGGTGACTCGCCCGGCCTTTCTGTACAACCCACTCAACAAGCAGATCGACTGGGAGAGGCACGTCGTGATGGCGCCTGAGGATCCTCCAAAAGAATTCAAAATATGGAAGTCAAATTATGTTCCACCTCCCGAGAGCTACACTACGGAGAAGAAACCGCCACCCCCCAGAGCTGGACATGGCAATCAAATGGTCCAACGTCTATGAGGACAATGGCGATGATGCCCCCCAGAATGTTAAGAAAGCCAGGCTTCTGCCCGAAGGCGAGGAGACAGTGGAATCCGATGATGAAAAAGAAGAGCATACGTCTAAGAAACGTAAGATGGAATCAGGAGAACCAACAAAGAAGAAGAAGTAGAAAACAATAAACAACATGAATTTCTGGACTGTGGAGCTTGTTAAAGTGTTCATGGGACAGAATTAAGTTGACACTGTAAATTAAGTATTATCGTAGGAACTTTCCATTGAAGAATTAATTTTTATTTAAAAGTCAAATGGTGACTTGTGATTGTGGAATTGACAGCACTTGGAAGCATTCTCACTATCACAGAATTGATGACATGCTTTCAGAGTTTTGTCGTGTTGATATGCCATTGTTGTATGAACCTTTTATAAAGGAATATATTTTTAAATATATTGTAATGTACTGTGAGCTTGTAGGGTGCTTTTCAACAGTGTTTGTACAGTGTAAATAGATCATGGAAATAAAAAGTGCTTATTCAATTTAACTATTACTGTACAACATGAACATTTGTGATAAGTCCCCTTTTTGCCAGGTGATGTTTTAGGTTGTGAAAGTATTACCGTTTTCAGGGTAATCCAGATGCGTTGTGCATATGTTACCTGTTCCTTTACCTAGTAAAGCAGTAGTATCCTTGTACAACAGCTAGTGAGTGGTGAGTTTGAGATTTAACCGAGGATACTTGAACTCCAAAATCATCACACTAAGCCACCTCTTCATCCATCAAATTGATGAATTGCATCAATGGTCAATTCTCCCGGGTA
>PVJH01046230.1:0-11914 GCA_004026705.1 Nesogale talazaci | reverse complement strand
TCTCCAGATTAACAGGCTAGACTCCACCCCTACATTTCAATCATAAATTTAACATAAGCACATGACTGCCACAATAGGGGTCTTTATACAGCATATCCAGCATGATGTACCAAGACTTTGTTAGTTCAACAACCAACAGTACACTGCTCTTGGTACAGTTGTCTTCTTCTACCTCAGACACCATGCATTTTCCAGCTGAAATCTTCAGGTTACAAGTGTGTCTGGGGCAGAGTCCAGTTCACCCAGTGAAGTTCCCATTTGGGGTCTCCCCGCTGCAACCTCTGGAGCTTGACATGCACCCAAAGGGCCAGCATTCAGTGTCCCAGTGTTCTGCAGCACCCAGGCTGGGTTCTAGGGTTATCTTCAGACCCCCTGTGTCAATTCTGCCCTCCCACTCAGCCACTGAAGACCCTCCCTACCTAATGGTCCCAAGATAGTCCTCAGTCTCTCTTCCCCTCCTCACACCTGGAGGTGCATCTGTGTTTGCCCAAACTTGACCATCATTCCCTCTACCCTCTCCTGTGCTCTGACAGGGCTGCCTCTCCCTCCGGAAGACCTCACCCTAGATCCACCTGGCTACCACTCAATGGGCAGCATCCCTCCCACTCATCCCCAGCCTGGCCAAGTGACCTACACTAACCTAACATGGAGCAGATGTTATGTGGTTCTTTGGCCCTGGCCCATCTCCTTACCAGGCTGTCTGGTCCCTGACCAGAAGACTGGATGTCCTGCAAGCTGGAGCTTGTGCCTGTACTGCTGCCTGTTCCAACCACAGTGGACTTACACGGTATTTGTTCTTTTCTGCTTGACTAACTTCATAGAGCATAATATCTTCTTGTTCCCTCTGCGAGTTGAGGTGTTTCACGGCACCATCCTGTTTCTTAAGGATGTGTAGTATTCCTTTACGTGTATTTTTTTATCCACTGTTCTATTGGTGGGAATTTAGGCTGTTTCCAGCTTCTTGCTATTGTGAGCTATGTTGCAATGAACAAATATCTGTTTGTGACCTGTTTCTTATTCGGTTTCCATCTCTGTTAGATATCGCCTTCCATAGTGGCACACAGTTAGCTCTTGAAAAGTAGAAATAAAGCCCCCCCCCCTCTTCTTTATTCTGAGTGATAGATGTTTCTCATAGGAGATTGAGTCCCAGCAAATCACTGGTGATTTTTTTTACATTGTCCTTTTGATATTTGTCGCATTTTTAATGCAGTCAGTACCCATATCTAGTATAGCCATTTGAACAAGGACACCATCAACAGATACTGACGAAGTGTGTAACCTCTTGTATAAAATGGAGCTTCGACCTCTCTCACCAGGCCCATTGGAGGACCATGGTGGTGGAGTACTGTGTTGATCTAAGTGTAATTCCTGGCTTCCTATAGTTACAGCCAGAGTTTGAGAGTTTATAAGCTCTAGCTTTGCTCAAGAAATCATTCTATGGTAGAATTTTGTAATTTTTAAGTTTCTAACTTAATAACAGTAGGACGATCAATAATTTCCCTCACTCCTAATACACTTTTCAAATTGGTTAGTATAGCGAAAGACTTGTTTTTTGGGGGGGATGGGCATCACTGCCCTCTGGTGGGAGTGGGAGGCCCAGGTTTGCTCCTGGAGAGCTGCTGCTGGATTTGAACCACCAAGCCAGTAGGTTGTAGTCACACACTCAACCTCTATGCCACCGGGGCTCAGCCAAGACATTTTTTTAACTGACTTTCATATCCAACAATATTATTGGAGACGTTCATATCCAACAATATTATTATTATTTCAAATTTTAATAATTTGAAGTTTCTCTCAGATTTTTCACATAGATAATCACAGGCAAATTTCTCCTCCTTACTATGTTGTCAGGCCCTGAAAGTTCTACCATTTTCATTAAGTTAGGAAGGTCCTTTATATTACAGATTCACTGTCTTATTAAAATTGTGAATGAATGTTCAAAATGTTTCCTGCATCTCTTGGGGTGTTTCTATTTTTCACCCTATTATCTAGTAGTATGTTTTTATTTTTTTTGGGGGGGTGGGCATCACTGCCTTCTGGTGGTGGGAGTAGGAGGCCAGTCTTGCTGCTGGATTTGAACCTCCATCCCAGTGGGCCACAGTCCTGCATACAACCACTACACCACTGGGGCTCAGCCCCTAGTAGTATGTTATAATAGATTTGTAGACTCGTTTTTATGTTTGAACCATCCTAGCATTCAGTATGTGTCAGGAGAGTGGGGTCAATTTGTAAAGTAATACTGTTCGTACTTGGTTACGAGATGTTTTACCTTGGTTCTTGCTTCTTGATGCAGAAAGAATTCAGAAAGCAGAAGCACAAAAAGTAAGTGGAAGTCAGATTTTAAGGAGTTAAAATCAAAATTTTGATTCATACGGTCTCACAGACAAGCATGGCCATCCTTGGAGACGAAGGGTGGTGGGAAAAGGCCTTGTGATCGCTCTCTTTGACCTTACACATCCTTCCTCCCAGCCTGGCCTCCTCCCACATCCATTCAGAGGGCGTGGCTATGAGTAGGACATCTCTAAATGGATGTGCTCTAGTGTGCATGCGTGTGACAACTGGTTCGTTCCTACAGTCCTCGTGTTCCTCCTGTAGCTTTTTAGCACGTGCCACATCTCTTAGGAAAATTCCGTTACTTTATGGGCATGGCTTGCTATTTCTTGCCGATTGGTGAGTTTTGGAGGGACAGCTCCTTTTCCCCTAAGCTTCCTACCTATCGCTAGGGTTCCAGGATTTTTTTAAAATCATTTTATTGGGGGCTCATACAACTCTTACCACATCCATCCATCCATTCATTGTATTTCAAGCACATTTGTACATTGGTTGCCCTCATCGTTCTCAAAACATTTGCTTTCTACTTGAGCCCTTGGTATCAGCTCCTCGTTTTTTTCCCCTCCCTCCCCACTCCCCTCTCCCTCATGTACCCTTGGTAATTTATAAATTATTATTACTTTGCCAAATCTTACACTGCCCAAGGTCTCCCTTCACCCACTTTTCTGTGGTCCGTCCTCCAGGGAGGAGATCATATGTGATCCGTTCCCCAAGGATTCCAATTTATCCATCAACACATGCCCACCCCACTGCATGCACTCCATTCTGATCCACAGTGACAGCGCACCCTGCAGATCGCCACGGCTGCCAGTCTGTACCGGAGCAGACAACCTCAGCTTTCTCTTGAAGATTGGCTGGTGGGTTCAAACAACCGACCTTGCTGTCAGTCACTCAAGGTGTGCCCCATTGCACCCCCAGAGCGCCATAGGTTTATTTCCCCACAGTCCGTGTGAGAGAAGTCTCTGGCATCAGTAGATGGCTGCAGACAAGTTTTCTCAGTCATACGCTAGTCTCCGCCCCCTTGGGAGGCTTTCCCCTAAAGCGTCCAATCGAGACAGTAGCTTCTGGCCGGATCTGCTGATCCAGGTAAGTTCAAGGCAGAGAAGTCGGCACAGAATGTGATGGCAGCTGTTGTGTGGAATTTCAAAGGCCCCTTCTTGATAACCTTTCTTGAAGAACAACAGAAGGACACATTTTCTTGAGGGTCGGCCAACAGAAAAATGGGCGAAAGGACATGTCGGACAGTGTAAGATGACAAAGTAATAATAATAATTAATAATAGTAATACGAATTCAGGGTTTCTTCAGAAGAAATTTAAGATAATGAAACCATGCCCTAGTGAGAAAGAAAAAGGCCAGGAAAGGCGCTCCAAGGAGTCGTTTCCCATCGAGACGATGCACCTGCTTATTCTTCAAGGGCGGCGTGAGCTGTTCTGTGAGGTGCTGGTGGTAAACTTTACCCCCTCCGCCCGGCAACACCGGCCTGCCCCCTTCAGGCTGCTGCTTGTTTCCCAGACTCAAAGATCCCGTTAAAAGGAGCATAATGCGAGTCCCCCCAGGACTGCAGAAGTGCCCTTCTGACGGGGCAGCAAGGAAAAACGGCACAGAATCCTTGGGAGAAGGATGAGCGAGAAGTGTCAAAAGCTTCGTGGAGGCAACGGCTTGACGTTTTGCTGTTAGTGTTGAAGAGTGGTGTCTAGGACTCTGTCACTATGCTGTGACTTTCCCTCCTACTTAAGGAGGGACACTGGGCTGGCAGCCATAAGCGTGATAGTTGCATGCGGAACCCCATAGAGTCTACACTGAGGCAAAGTACATGAACGCGTGAGAACCATCCACCTTAGAACAAGCTCCAACTGCCTGAGTAACCGCAGACCGCCTTCCTGCTTTACGATCTGCGTGTGAAGAACAGATTAGAGGTTAGAGATTACTTGAGGCTCGGAGTCTTTATAAAAGACTCCACAGTTCACAGATATGTAAGGGCTCTCAGGCACCTTTTCTGCATCAGCTATTGCAACCCATGTCGGGTTTTGTTCCAAAGAAGATATTTTCGTTTCCCCGTCTTTGGCGGCAAACAAATGTGTTTGTGGCCCTTATCTGCAGAAACGGCCAACGGATCGGCCAACGGATCCTGTTTCCATTTCCCTGCCTACCCACGGCGGAAACCCTGAACTCTGTGTGAAGACCGCCCAAGTGGGCCTCTCCGCTTCCATCGGGCACCCTTTGTGGTCTTCTTGTGTGCCTGGCCGTGGGAAGGAAGGAAGGTTCTGTTTGCTGTGCTCATTGCAAAGATAATGATTTCACAAGGCAGAGATTTCTGTTCTCAATCTGGGACTTTTGTACAAATTCAAAGTGTCTTGTGCTCGTTTGCTAGCTGACTTGAAACCCACCCCTGACCCCTGACAGCCCCATACACAACAGGATGTCGCCCAGAGGGTTCTCACAAACAGATTTTCAGAAGTACAGTCCATCTTCGCTGGGAGGCCCTGCCAATTCAGCAGCAGTATCTCCCCACAGAGGATGAAGCAAAAACCCTCCCACGACACCACTGCGCCCTTCCTCTCTCTGCCTCTTGTCTTGGTCGGTGTCAAGTCAGCCCTGACTCACAGTGATAGGAGACGGAGTGGGACTGCCCCCAGCAGGTTTCCTAGCAGGTTGCCAGGCCTTTCGCCCTGGGCGCTCCCAGCCAGGTTTGCACTGGTGCGCTTCTTTCTTTTTCAGGGGGCCGGCCGGGTGAAAGGCCGGACCTGGATGACCCACGGAGAAAGAGCCAACCCAGAATATGGCGTCATATTCTTCCCACCTCAGCAGACATGACTAAACAAACTGTGTCGGCCGTGAACAATCACACGTTTGTCAGAGCAGCTGGGGTGGGTGGGTAGGGTGGGGGTGGAGGGGCAGCAAGTAGCAGCATGTTCTCGGCAGGAAAACCCCAGGGCCTCCGGGCCAGCCAAGTTTTCTTTAGCATTGCCCGGCCCTGTGCTGAGCATCTGCGAGCAACTTGTTAGCGAGGGTGACCTTTAGAATCAAAAGAGCTCATGCCCTGAGCTGCAGCTTGACCCTGAGGTAGCTTCTAGGCCGCCTTCTGGGTGCCGAATTATAAAGTCATGATTTACTTTACTTGAAAACAGGAATGTAAGAAAGAGCCTCCTTTTTCTCCCTAGTTTGGGCCTTACCATCCAATCCTCTGAGTCTCTGGTTCATCTGCTTACCCCCTCCCCTCACCTTGGTCGGCCCCTGTAGCCTGTCTCTCTCCTGCTCTTACTAACGAATGAGAAGGGCCTTCCTTCAGCTCTGCTAGTTGGGCCCCATGGAGGACTCCGTGCCCTCAGCTAATTGGTGTTTGAATGACAGAAAAGCCCAGTTGGCCTGGCAGACCGGAGGGTGTGGACTCTGAGCGGAGCCCAGCCTCCAGAGGAGGGGAGTTCAGGGGACCGGGGCCCACAGCCTGAGAGGAGGACACAGTTCCCCTTAGGAAAGGAACAGTAGCGGAGAAACTCGCCCGTCCCTGAAAGTCCTCAAAGCCCTAGCGCTCTTGAATGGGTGGCCCACGGTGTGGGTCGGTTTTCCTTGGTAACTACTCTGACAATGTAGCATTCTGAAGTTTATTCAAGAGCTAAAAATGGTCTGATCGTAGCAACTAATATTTCTTGAGGGCTTATTGTAGGCCAGGTCATGTTCTAAACACCGTGTCGACACAATGTTATTTAACCTTCCCAAGAACCACCAGGTAGAAAGTGAAATACTGAATTTCATCGCAACAGATAGCGCCATCTGTATTTTCTAGAAGTCCCCACCAGACATCAGAGGCATCCTTGAATGGCACAGTTTGCTCAACTACTTACCCAAAGTTGGCATTTTTTAACCCGCTCACATCAATCGTAAAATAACTCAACTTGGGTTGAGTCTGCCTTGCTTTTTTAAACAGTTTTGTTATTGTAAAATACGAGGGGCTTCAAAAAGTTTGTGGATAAACGAAACAGAAGGAGACTAGCATTTTTCCACTCTCGTTTGGAAGACCCCCCCTCCCCCCACGTGCCTCCCTTGGAGAGAGTTTCTGGGGGCTACAATAAAGCAGGCATCGCAGTCCAGTGGGATACGGGGACACTTTGGTCTCCCGGTAAAAGCTGGCGGTGATGCGTCGGGCTGCTAGCTGCGAGGTCAGCAGTTGGAACCCACCAGCCGCTCCCCGGGAAAAGGATGAGGCTTTCTACTCCCTAAAGACCTAGTCTTCAGGGGGCGGCCCTAACCCGGCCGACAGCGTCACTAGGAGTTGGAATGAACTCAACCGGCAGTTCGGTCGCTTTTTTCCTTTGGGTTTTGTAGTTGAGTGCGTGTGCATGTCATTGTGAAAAAGTCTGAAGTATTGTGAGAAGGCCCAAAATGTGACACGGAACCATGGAAAGGATACACGCTGTTGGGGGGAAATGGCAGCCGTTACCTTGCCCATGGTGGGGTTGCCACCGCCCGGCCGGTTTTTTCAGGCAAGCGCATCCCCGGTAAAGTGCCAGGAAGCAGACTCTGTGCAATGGGGTGCGTCTGGGAGACGAAATGGCGCCCATCTAACACTTTAAGTGACCGTCGTGACAGTGACTATCTGGTGCTGCCGTCAGGCACCATTGTCAATTCCCAACGGGTTCTTCGCCCCAAACAAACTCCCAGCACCTTGCAGCAGAAACTCCCCTTTCCTCCCTTCCCAACCTCTGCTCGCCACCAACAAACCCTGCACTCCGTGTCTTGCACCTGTTCCGGGGAGTTCATCTAAAGCCAGTAGTTCAGAAGGGTGTTTTCACGAGGGGTTGTGTTTGGGGACAGTGGTTTTCTCTGCCATGCCAGCGGGCGGCTGGCTGCACCACCTCGTGTTCGTCCATCGTCTGTTGATGAGCACACTGCCGTTTCCCCTTTTGGCATGTTGTGAATGGTGCTGGGGTGCACGTGCTTGAGTCCCTGCTTTCAAATCATCGGGGTGTAGCCCTGGGATCCTGTGGTCGTTCCGGGTCTCCCTTTCTGAGGATTCATTGGCCAGGCTGTTTCCCATAGGGGCGATCACTTGATCTCCCTACCAGCAAGGGTGGGGCCTCCTGTTTCCCGTGTCCTTCCCGCCGCTGGTTTCCCCGTCTCTGATCCCAGCATCCGAGTGGGGACAGAACAGCAGCCATTCAGGGTTCTGTTCTTTTCCCCTGAGGTCTGCGAGCATCTTTGCCTGCCCTGCTTGGTCATTTTGTTTGTCTTCTTTGGGGAAGTGTCCGTCCATCTTTTAATTGGTTCTTTTGTCTTTATGTTGTGGGGTTGACTGGTCTGTTTTTGTTTATCTAGCTTCATACCTCCTGCTAGCTCTCCTGTCAGCATCAGCTTGTATACCTCATAGGTTCCTGTTTGCCAGGTTTCCAAGAGGGTGAGAACTGAGCTAGCTGGTTAGGATACTCGGGAGGTGGGGAGGAGGAGAGGCCAAAGGCCAGGCAGCTTGCAGGGTGGCTTCTGGACAGAGCAGAAGGCAGAGGCCCTGCGGGCATCGCTAGGTCTGGCCGGTGCTCTGGGACTGGGCTTCAGGAGGGTCTGAGGTGAGGGATGGGGCCTCTTTGGCCAAGGGCTTGTCCCGGGTTTCTCTCTCACAAGCTGCTAACTCCCCCATACCTCGCCTTCTCCATTTCCCTTTCATCATCTGTGTGTGTGCGTGCACACGCATGTGTTCTCATTGTCACTTTAGCAACAGCTGCACCAGTGAAAATAGAGAATTAGCTCTTAGCAGTTTTTCTATTGGAAACCTCCTCTGGAATGATTTTTGGTTTTGTGAGTCCATTATGCAGTAATTTATTAAGAAAAAGATAAAGTGATTTTTAAGTGTGGTTTTAAAGAGTAGGACCGTACATTTGCTGGCCTTCTGTACTTCTTCTTGAACTTTAATTTGCCTTCATCTCCCGCAAGTGGAGGCCCCCGGAAGAGAAAATGGTCACTCTGTACAAAGCATTGGCCCTTGTATCCATCCATGGAGGCATCAACACTCGTCCGAGAAGACTCAACCCTGTCCTGAGGAAAACCCTTGCCAGGAAGGCACGGTAGATGACATGGAACACACAGCTGGATTTTTTAAATTTTTTTTTATTTAAGGCATCACTGCCCTCACGTAGTGGGAATAGGAGGTCCAGACTTTGCTCCTGGGAGCCAGAATCGAACCTCCATCCCAGTGGGCCGCAGTCCCGCGCACAACCACTACGCCACCGGGGCTCGGCTCCAGCTGGATTTTTTGAAGCCAGAGTTGTTCTGTGTTTTCTTTTAACCAAAGAAGTTAGTGCCTGTTGTTTATAAATGAACAGAGAGAAAAAGAGGAATGGGGGGTGGGCCGGAGGACAAAACAAAGCTAGAAAACCGAAAGTGAATTTTTGTAATAAATATATTTAGGAAGAGAATGAACTTCTTTTACTTTTTTCTTTTAAACGCATTAACAATGTAAGCTCTTTCAAGTGATGGCCAATTTGGAAAACAGAGGGCTCTGCTTGCGGCCCAGGTCCCCCCACCACCTTCAGAAACGTGTGGTGGGAAAGAAAGAGGCCAGAATCCCAGCACAGCTGCGCGCCTGGCTGCCCGGGCTGGAAAAGTACTGACCAGAGGGAAACCTGGCCGTGGGGACCCATGGCTCTGCCACGCCTTCCCCCCCAAGCCAGCAAAGCAGTTGCTGTTGTGCCAGCCCTGCGTGTGTCAGAGGGGAGCTCCGCTCCCCGGGCTGGGTCACAAGCAGATTGCCAGGCCTTTCTGGACGTTTCTTCCAGGTCGACTAGAACCCTCAACTTTTGGGTTGGCAGCTGAGTAATGTGAACCCTGCACATTGTCCAGGCTCTCCAACCACCCCCCACAGGCAGCTGCCTGTCTCCTTGGCGTGGCCATGCTCCTCGGTGGGACCGGCTGCCAGCCTTACCTGCTGCTGGGGATGCCCAGCATGTGTAGGAAAGGAACTGGAGAGCCTGTGACCCGCAGGGTAAAGACTTAGCGTCTTAACACCACGCCCTTCTCCTGGACCCCGGACGCAGGGAGGGGACGCAGCAGGCAGGTGCCACACTGCAGAGGCATCTATATTTAGGTGAGAGACACGGGAGTGCCAAGGTAAAGACAGACATGATCAGTCACCCCAGCGGGCTGTGTGTCTTGGAACAGGAGTTTCCGAATCTGCCCTGCAATCTTCTGCCTGAGGCCAGGCCGTGGGGCCCCCGGTGAGAGGCAGGCTCTGCAGAGCCAAGGCCATTTGGAAGGCGTCAGAGCCCTCCCTGAATGCCTGTCCCTCCATGGTGGGTGGCTACGTGCTGCTGGGCAGGGACTGGGGCTTAGTCATCGCTGCCCTGCTCGACTGCTAGCCTTGTGCCACCCCGAATGACCCAGGCTTGTCTCCCTGGATGCATGCTGCCCACCCCCCAGCCCCTGACGCGGCCTCCAGGGCCTGATGGTCCCACTCCCTGTCTCCTACTTGATACCTGCCCTTGAATCTCTGGCCGGACAGAACGCGCCAGCAGCCCTGTCTCAGTCCCTTCCCCAGCACCTCCTGCCTCGGCTTTCCATCTCTCCTGCCAAGAGCCTGCACTCCAGCTGGCACCCTCCTCTCCAGCCCACTCTGTCCCAAAGGCCCTTTCTCCCTCCATCAACCCTCCTGGGCTAATCCTACCCACTCCTGTTCACTTGCTTATGGCCGCCTGGCAGATGCCCTCCTCCTGGGAGGCCTGCCCAGGGGCCTCCTTTCTGGACTGTCCATGCTGGACTTCTCCCCTGTGTCACTCTGTTGTTCTATCCTCACGACCCGGACCCAGCCCTCGGCCAGGTGTGTCTGATGCCAGACTGACTGCTTGAGAGGGACAAGGCCACCTCCCCTTAGTTTTATCTTTGTGTCCCCCACAGCACTTAGCAGTGTCCATGCCCCTACTGTGAGCGCTTCCTTCTGGGGTTGCAGAGAGACAGGGAAGGAGTGGAGACAGAGTCTTTCTCCTTTTGCGGGGGAGTGGCGGGGAGAGGGAGGAGATGGGGGGGGACAGCAATCCCGGTCAGCTCCCCAGTGGGACACCAGAAGCCCTGTGTAGGAGAGGTAGGTCTGACTGTGAGCACTGCAGCTCAGCCCCTGTACTCTCGTGAGAAGTGGGGGCTCCCAGGTACAGTGGGAGCATGATGGTGTGGGCTCCAGGTTCTGACTCTCAGGGAAACTCTGATGACTGTTCCCACCCCCTTCCTCAGAGCACCCACGGCCACATTGAAGGTTTCCTGCTGGCCTGGCACCCTCACTCTCCGAGCAAAGTACGTTAGTCCTGGCCTCCAAATTTCTGCCAAGACCCCCAAAATGAGTTCTGTAGTTTTTCTTCCCTCGGCAGGGGGAAGGAGGGGATGACTTCATATGGAAGTGGGAAGGGAGGATCTCTGCCAAGGAGGTGACTAAACCCCAGGGGCCCAGCCTGCACGGTGCCCCCAAAACCTCCCAGCTGCTGGACCCTGATCTGTGCCTGGGGAGGGACTCGCCGGCTGGCTGCCTTCCCCACAGAGTGCAGTGGGGCCTGCGAGGCCCCCCGCCCCCACCCTGAGGTCGCCCACTCTCTCCTTTGGGCAGCGGGTCCCTGGGTGAGAGGAGTTTGAAAGTACTGCCCCAGATGAGCTGAGAACACACGGAAATCCCTGAGCAACACATGAGGAGTGAAGGCTTGATGGTGTAGTGATTACGCACTCAGCCGCCGGCAAACAAGAGATCAGTGGTTCAAACCCCCCTGTCGCTTCACAACAAAAAGATGGGCCGTCTGCCCACACAGTGAGACAGCCTCGGACACCCTGTGGGACCGTCTGCCCCGTCCTGTGGGTCTTCCTGACTCAGAACCACTCAGCAACAGTGGGTTTGGTGGGGGGGAGTCCGTTGGCGAGAAGACGAGGCAGTGAGTGTAGCCATGCCCTCTGAAACCGCAGGCTCTCCATCTGCCCCACGTATAAATGTGGGTGTAAGGACCTGGCCCCACCAACAGAAGACCAGTGGCCCCTTCCAGCACCTTGTTCCTGGCTCAGGCCGCCAGTGTTGTTTTTCCTGGGGCGGGGTGCCTGACTTGGGGCTAGGTCTGTGATTTCCCAGGCTCTCTCACACGGGAGCAGGGAAGGAAGCGAGTGCTTCCGTTTCCCAAGGGAAGCGCAGAGTTTCACGCACACCTAGGGAGGATGTTTGTGTTCCCCGAGGCCTCCTCCGCTGGTCTGTTTTCAGAGTCAACGTCTGTGTGGGGGCAGCCGTCAGGAGAGTCAACCCTTCACCCCCAGAGTCCGCAGGCGTGGCCCGAGCCTCTGTGACCTGGCACGGGGTGGGGGGGTGGGGGGCGGCCTGGGACACCCTGCCAGCCTCGGGTTCCATCCAGGCCCATTGCTGCCAGTGACCTTCCTGAAACCACAACCCCTCTCTGGGCCAGGGTGAACTTGAACAATGCTGACGTTGCAGGATTAGGATCTTAACCATTTCTGTGCAGCTGACAGATTCTGCCTGGAAAATAGAACCCCAGCATGCCGACTCCTCCCCATTTCTCTGAGCGCCTCCAGGGCCATGCCGTTCCCTGCTTAATCTCAGTGGCTTCGAAAGAGCCCCA
>PVJH01046229.1:0-11942 GCA_004026705.1 Nesogale talazaci | reverse complement strand
ATTTTCTGTGGACTGGGGGATGTGGGGGTGGGAGGGTGGGGGAACAATTTTGAGATCAAAGCTAGTATCAAAGTTTTAACGAATGCATGATCTCCATATAGTACATAGATGCACGATCTCTATATAGTACATCAAATTCCAGGTCAATAAAATTAAAACAGTTTAACTGTAAAAAACAACACACAAAGTTTTAACAAAATCCAAGTGAACATTTTCCAAACCACCAAAGCTCTACAACAAGTTTATGGAGGGGGGGGGGGCTGAGCCCCGGTGGCGTAGTGGTTGTGCGCGGGACTGCGGCCCACTGAGATGGAGGTTCAATTCCAACAGTGGGGCTGAGCCTCCTACTCCCACCACCGGAGAGCAGTGATGCCTCCCCCCCCCCAAAAAATAAAAATTTTATGGGAATGAGGCTCTATATAAAACAAGTCTCTAGGTTGAGTCCTGGTGGCCTACTGGTGGTGTGCAGGACTGCGACTCACAGGTTTGACAGTTCAAATCCAGCAGCAGCTTTCTAGGAGCAAGGCTAGGCCTCCTACTCCCATCAGGGCAGTGATATCAAAAAAATAAAATAAAATAAAATAAAATAAATAAAACAAGTCTCCGGGGCTGAGCCCTGGTAGCATAGTGGTTGCGCGTGGGACTGCGGCCACTGGGACGGAGGTTCAATTCCAGCAGTGGGGCTGGGCCTCCTACTCCCACCACTGGAGAGCGGTGATGCACCCCCCCCCAAAAAAAAAACAAGTCTCCGGCTGAGCCCCGGTGGCGTAGTAGTTGAGTGCGGGACTGCGGCCCATTGGCTTGGCAGTTCAAGTCCAGCAGCAGCTCTCCGGGAGCAAGGTTGGGTAGCTCCCACGACCACCAGAGGGCAGTTGATGCACCCTAAAAATAAGAAATAAAAAAAAAAAAGTCTCTTGATGGCTCTAGTATCTCAGCTAAGAGAAGGAGGTGCATCAGTCTTAATGACTGGAGAAACTATATCAAGTCCAGAAACTTAGCAAGTCCAGGAAGACTATGGAATCAGCACAATGTGTGGTAACTAATTCTGCTGGAATCTCACTTGGTTCTAACTCAGCATTTTCTGCTTCAAGTGAACACCATGACCTCAGCAAGCTGTCATGTCAGTGGGTGCCAAATTCATTGCAGGAAGATCAGTTAATTCAAACAACTAATCTTCCCATCAGTCTCTTAAGCAAGATCAAAGCCAATAATAAACAAGACTTTGTGGTGAAAGTTGTCACTACGAGTGAGTCTTGGATTTATCAGTAAAATCCAGAGAGCAAACTCCAATCAAAACAGTCAGTTGAATTCAAAGTCCAGAGGTTAGTTCAGATGATGGCAGCTGATTTGGGGATCCCAATGGGGCAATCTTGACTGATTTTCTTGAAGGGGGCAGACCAACACAGGACTTTATGATGAAGAAGTTGTAAGAAAACCGAGAACAACACTGGTGAGAAAAATGCCAGGAATGTTGCGCTGAGCAAGTTTCCCTCATGACAACGCATCTGCTTGTTCTTGGGGGGGTTCCATCCACTCACCCTATCACCATATTGCTCCTCCATACTTCTCTGTGTTTTCAGAACTTCAAGAACATTAACAAGAAATACAATTTTAGTCCCTTGAGAATGCCAACACTGCCATTCAGATGTGGTATAATTCAGCGTGCACGATCCTTCAGGGAGTGATGAGCGCGATGGAAGCAACGCCTTCTGAAGCGTTCAGACCTAGACAATCAATAGACTCATATTTTGATCATTTAAATAAAGGTGTCTATAATTTTATTGAGAAAAAAATTTACCCAAGGCAAGGCATCGTTTGATCTCTCGACTGCTGCTTCCAGAAGCCTTGATCGTGGATCCAAGCAGGACGAAATCTTTGACAAGTCTAATCTTTTTTCCTTTTATGATGATGTTACCTATTGGTCCAGTTGTGAAGATTTTGGTCTTCTTGACATTGACTTGTAATTGATACCAAAGGCTCTACTCCTTCATCTTCAGGAGCAAGTGCTTCAATTCCTTCTCACTTTCAGCAAGAAAGTTTAGGTCTTTTGTATATCTCAGGTTGTCAATAAGCCTCTGTCCAACCCCGATGCTTCATTTCTGTTCATACAGTCCAGCTTTGCTGATTATTTGCTCAGCATACTGACTGAATAAGTATAGTGAGAATGGATAAAATCTGATGTGTATCTTTCCCGACTTTAAATACTGAAGTATTCCCTGGTTCTGTTCAAAAAACCGCCTCTTGATCCATATATAGGTTCTACATGAGCACAATGTAGTGTTCTGGAATGACCATTCTTCTCGAGGCGATCCATAGTTTGTTATGATCCACACAGTTGAATGCCTTGGCATAGTCAATGAAAAACAAGTAGAAATATATTTCTGCGATTCTCTGCTCTCAGGCACAATCCAGCTAATGTCAGGAGTGATATCCCCTGCTCCACATCATCTTCTGAGATGGAATACTATGTGATTATCACAGTAAAGTCCCAAGCCAAACCCACCACCGTCGAGGCCATTCCAACTCCTAGTGACCGTGTGGCACTTCCCTGTAGGCTTTCTGAGACTGCAAATCTTTCCTATAACGTACTGTCCCATCTTTCTCCTGCCCACGATCAGCTGATGGGTTCAAACTGCCAACCTTTCAGTAAGCAGTCAAGGGTATAACTACTGTACCACCAGAGCTCCAATGAACTCAACAGATGCAGTAAAAAAACATTTTTATAACATTTAGCATCCGATTCAAAAAACTCTCAGCAAGTGCTAAGTGTACAATCTTGCTTAGTCTGGTAAAAGGCTTCTTCAACATTCTACAGCAGATGGCATATTTAATGCCAAGATGCTGAAAGCCTTCCCATTAAGGTCAGCAATAAAGCAAAGATATTCACTGGCATGACTTCTATTATACTCTCTATTTTATGGTAAAAAGTTCACTCTCAAGACTATTTAATGTTGAGCTGGATACCTTAGCCCATGTGCTAAGAGAAGGAAAGGAAATAAAATACATAAGAACCAAAAGGGGAAAAAAATAAACAATGAAAAACTGTCATTTGAAGATAATATTATTTCCTGTAAGGAAAACCCAAAAGATATCCAGATTAACTACTGGACATAATGAAAGCACTAACATTGGCTAATTTAGAAAAACCAACAAATAAAAATAAATTGAATTTCTAAATAGCAAAAAGCAAACCAGAAGCATGATTTTTAAAGTACAGCTTATAATAACAATAAAATATAAAGTACTTAGGAACAAATCCTGACAAAAGTTGTGCAAATATTAAGAAATTTAATTGAAAAACCTTCAAGAATTCCTAAATAGATGGCTCTCTGAGGCCAGCCTCCTTCTCTCTCTCTCCCTGAAAGCAGGCCACAGTCCTCTCTGCTTTACCTCCCTGTTGACGAACCACTTGAGCCACGCTGATGGCAGCCAGAACCCTGGAGATGTGTGCACCGCCATTGGATGCACAAGACTTTGCTCCCACCAGCCTGTGATCTTCCTGCATTCTGCATCATGGCATGGTGCTGTGTGAGTCTGAGGAGGAACTTATGAACTAGTATTTACGGACTCGAGTTAAATTGACCCTGATCCTGGGCTATAGCTTGTTAACCAAAACAAACAAAAAATCCTGTTGCCACTGAGTCTCTAATTCATAACAGTCCTACGATAGCCAGTTGTTATGTGCCACCGGCTTGGTTCTGACTCATAATGACCCTGTGTGTCACAGAATGAAACTAACTGGGCCCTGCACCTTGCTACTAATCGATGCTCTGTGTGAGTCCCTTGCTGTAGCCACGGTGTCGATCCATCCTGTGGAGGTTTTGGGTCAACTGTGCTGGGCCAGGATTTTCAATGGCATAGCAGTTTAGACCTCGCGTCTCTCATGATGTGACCGAACATAGTCAACTCCACAATGGGAACTTCTGTCACCAGCCAATCAATGGTAAGGTTAGATTAGCAGGAACTCCATCACCCTGGTCATCGCCCTAAGGCAATTGAAAGGAAGTTTCCTTGGGAATATGATCCACTTCCTGGATATTCGGACACTGGAAAAGTCTGCTTACTTTTTAGTGGTCTCGTCAACCATTGTTTCTTCGGAAATGGCCAGTCAGTCCTCACAGAGATCAGCAGCCTGCCCTCTGACCTGCCGACTGACCTGGGAATCCTGCCTTCCTCTGCCTCTGCCAGCACCAGCCTATCCTCTCCTGGCGGATGACGAGTGCCAGACGTGGTGAGAAAGTTGCAAGTGGAGGTGTGTCTAACTTAAAGCTCAGAGGATTCAACTTTATGCTGATCTTGCTTCTCATCCCTCCTGAATGTCCAAAGGTTGTATCACTAAGAGTCGCAACCTGCTTGTAAATCTAACACTATTCCAGAAGGGGAAATGCACGTGCATTTACAATACTCAGCTCTTCAGTAATCAGGGAAATGTAAAATAAACTAAATCTCGGTGAAACACACCATTGAATAGCTACCATAGTGACAGGAGTTAAGGACTCAGCTATTTCAACTGCTAGAGATGGTGTAGAATGATGCAAACATTCATACGCTCCCAGTGGGGTTGGAAATTGCAATATTGATTTTGCAGCACCTTAAAAAGTTCCACTTGCACACACCATATCCCAGCGTTTCCACTCCGAGATTGCGACAGCTCTTACCCTAGGTACAGTAGGAGACATGGACAGTTGTGTTTGTAATTGCAAAAGCAAGCAAACAAGAGAAACCCAAAGCAGAATAAATGTCCCTCAGCAGTAAAATGGCTAAATAAACAATGTCTTATTTACCTGTGGAATGCTATGTCACAATGAAAATGAGTGAGTTATCCTTAAATGTATCACCATGGAGAAATTTGAAAATATAGTTGGAATAAAAAAATCAAGAAAGGGCACTTGGTGGGAAGGGGCAGTGGTGGGGGAAAAAAAAGAAAAAAAGTTAGATAGTAATTTATATTGCATGGAATAACTTATATCAAGTGTAAAAGATAGATACATATTTTAATGTTTTGATGAACAGGAAGAGATGGAGCTACTTATGGGGCTAAAAGCGTTATAAGCATGTGTGGAGCATCTAGCACTGGATGGGAGGTGCTGGATGGTGTCAACAGCTAACTTGCTCCGAAGACGTTACTTGGAGGAGCCTTGAAAGAAAAGCTTGTCGACCTACTTCCCCCACATCAGTTCTGGCAAACCTTGATGAGCACGTTCTCCCCCGTCCCCCCCTCCCCCCGGCACACTTGAGGTCACCATGAGTCCGAACTGACCTGACTGCAACTGACCCGACTGTGTGATTTGGCTGTAGACAGTAAGGACTCAACAGCACAGTGACCTCTGAGAAGCTTCTCCCCTGGATGAATGCTGACTAAACAGAAGGCTGTTGCATTTACTCACTGACTTCTGCACACACACACACACACACACACACACACACACGCCCGGGTTGAGCGTGGCCTCAGAGGGACTAGTTGAGCCATGCTTCCCAACTCACACCAGAAGGTTAGCCCAAGGCTCAGAAGAAAACCAGAGATGGAGAGTGCGCACATAATCACCCAGGAAGTGGACTCTGCCCACGTGCCAGGAAATGCCCAGTCCCGCTGCAGCTGGAGTCCGTGAGAGTCGGTCCAGGGCGTACCAAGGCAGCGGCTACAATGACCATGATGGAAGTCAGGTGGCACATTTGAAAAGCATCCTCACCGTGAGCGAATTACTTGCTACTGAGACCGTTTGTGCAAACTTACCCTCTTGGAGATAGACTTTTAGAATGAGAACATTTCCAATTTACTGAACGGAATGTGTTTTCCCACTGCTCATATTCTACCTCTCCCCCCACTTGACCCAGAATTTGCTGTCTCATTGCCAGGCCCCCCCTAGCTCCTGTGCACTTCACTACTACTGGATATATTAGATTACACTCTCATGATCAACATATTTGACTAGCTCTCCCCCAGGATCCTGCTTCAGACATCTTTGAAATGTTTTATCTTCAGGACTTGGCATGTAAGGGTTAAATCAATATTGGCTCAAAAGATGAATGAAGGAATAGTGGAGTGAATACATGAATATGGAAATAAGAGTGTAACGAGAGTTAGGAAATAGGAGGAGGAGGTAAAAATAGGGAGAAACTAAGTAAATTTAGCACAGCAAATTCAGCATGAAATTGGATTTTCCTGATTTTAATATGCTGCCCAAGTAACCAACACGCCTTCAAGTTATCTTCTTTGAGTATTTTATTTTCTTCCTTTTAAAAAACAAACAAACAAACAGTTTTCCTTCAGGACATCACTAAAGAATGGCGCCGGCAGGTCATAGCCACTGGAGAGGCTATGTATGACTCCAGCTCTTCTGTCTGAGTTTTGGAGAGATAGACATGGGGGAGTGAGGGGGAGATGGACATACTATTTTGATTACTGATAAAGATATGGAAGAATGTGGCTGATGTCTGTTGGGAGCAAGATGAACAACCAAACAAAAACCATCAAGTCTGTTTGTTGTATTGTGGTGACTTGTGGGTTGCTATCTCACTCGTATTTCAAATATCAGCAGGGTCAGCCAAGGTGAACAGGTTTCAGTAAAGCTTCCAGACTGAGTTGCCTGAACTAATATTCTCTGCTTTACTTCGTTATGTTTTAATATCCATTGCAACGGCTACACTGAAACTTACAGACAAAATTCAAGAGTAAAGGGGTTATTAAGGAAGCTAGATGAGAAAGATGGAGGATGTTTATTTACCAGGACATGTTGCAACGCTTCAGGTCAGCTCATAAATGCTCAAAAGGGGCAGAGCCCTCTGCGGTAAGTCTTAACCTGACGGCATTCGGCTCAAACTCCATGGGACGGAGTATCCAGTCCCATCAATTAAGTGTCCAGAGGCAGCTCGCTCTAGTAAGACTCAGCCTGAAGGCACTCAGATTCACTTCCATGGGTCAGCAAGCCCAAGCGCCCTACTCTGAGGGCCAGCCCCCTGAACAAAAGCACTCACCTGAGCTCGCTCCATGGCATGGGAAATTCATCCACCTGTCCCATGTGCTGGTTTTGGTTCTGCTGCTGCCCCCCTGATGGTATAGCTGGTTCCAGGAGGTTCCTTATGCAGGGATCTCGGGTCTAGAGGAGGTGTTCCATTCTGGCTCCTGCTAGTAATGAGATTCCTCTTCCTGCTTCTCAGAGGGCTCATTTTATGCATTGCAAGATGATCCTCTAGGGAATTCTATTGACAATTACTCGCAGGTGAATCCTCTCAGTCTTTTGCCCACCTTCCTACAGTCCCACGCAGGGAAAGGTGGTCTGTTGGAATTAAAGAATGCGTAGGAGAGCCACCTTAAATCATTCACTGGCCCTGCACACACTCAGAACAGAATATGAAGGAGGAATGGGCTGTTCATTTCTGTAGCCGGAGCATGGCTAGACCTTGGATACAAATCAAGACTTTAAGGACACACATTCAGATCAGCGTGGTCGGCACACAGTCCATGTGGATTCTCAAAGAAGAGTAAACATTCCTTGAACGTGTGTGTCTATCCAGGAGTTTGTCTATCCCTGTTCTTTGCTTTATAGATTGCATTTTTATAACACCAGGTGACCTTATTTCTTTGAGAAAGTTAGTTATCAAATTAAAAATATATTCTGAGTCAAGGCAACCAGTTGTGCATTCCCAGATCTGAGCACAAATAAAAATAGAGGACACAGCTCAGTTCCTTGAGACATGACTGAACGAGCTGTAGCTCTCTGCTTTCTTATGGATTCATTCTGTGTACTTCTCGTTCCTCTGTGCCTCCGTCCATTTGCAACAACACTGCGTGATTAACCACAGAAAACCTTGTGAACAGCAGCGGAACACTGTGAAATAGCGTGCCAGAAGGTGAGCGAGCCCCTCTGGTGGGAAGGCACTCAAAATGAGAATGAGAAAGAACTGCTTCCCAGAGTAGAGCCCACCATAAGGTCATGTGGGTAGAGTAAAGCCTTTCCTCTGCTGATGGTGCATGACTAAAAATGAAAATAAATGAAAAATGACTAAAAAAGGAATAGCAGCTGCATATACCATATACTAATGATCAGAACATGGGGTGTACAAAATATGAGTGTAAGAAAACTGGAAATTATCAAAAATGAAATAGAATGCATAAAGGTTGGTATCCTAAGCATTAGTGAACTGAAATGAACTGGTAGTGGCTACTTTAAGTATGACAATAATATGGTTTACTCTGCTGAGAATGACAAATTCCAGTGGTATCATATCGCATTTGATGTCAAAAAATATTTCATGAATTCTTCAGACTGTGAAAGTACAGTGTTGTCTGCAATAGGATAATACCTATACGCATACAAAGAAATTCAGCTGATACAACTATTATTCAAATTTATACACCAACCAGCAGAGCAAGTGATGAAGAAATTGAAAAATTCTACTAACTTCTTCAGATTGAAATTGATCAAACCTGAAATCAGGAGGCATTGACGAATATTGGCAATTGAAATTTGAAAGATGAGAACAATGAAGAAGGAACAGGAGTTAGAAAAGAAGACATCAGTGATAGGGAAAAAGCTGGAGATGGCATCACAGGATTTTGAAATTCCAGTGACTTGTGCATAGCTAGTACTTCACCTGGTGAAATACACAGGAAACAGATTGACTATATCTGAGAAAGAGATGATGGAGAAGCTCAATAAACATCAGTGAAGCCAAAAATAAATAAAAAGACTAGGAGCTGCCTATGGATCAGATTATCAATTACTTATATATTGGTCCAGATCACAGAAGCCCTGGGTGGCATAGTAAATTATGCAATGGACTATTAACATCAGCAGCCTTCAGGCTTTTTGCTTCCTTAAAAATTTACAGTCTGTCTGAGGGCTCGTGGCATCACATGGGAAGCTGCCTGGCCATGGGGACCTTCACACAGAACTCATTAAAACATGTTTTTCCAGAGCAAAAAAAATTACAGTCTGGAAATCCCCCCATGGTACATCTCCTGTACATGCCCTGTAGGGTTGGATCCATCTGATGCCAGTGAGTTTGAATTTTCAAGTCCACACTGCAGTTACAGAAACTTGAAATAAGTCCATGAGAGCCAAAATACAACCTGAAGTGTATCCCAGTTGAATTTGAGAACATTTCAAGGATATATTTAACTTATTGAACACAAACAAAAGAAGACCCCAGGAACTGTGGGGTGACATAGAAAAATTATACATGAAGGGAGAAAAAGTTATTAAAAAGACAGGAATAAGAGAAAGAAGAGCTCAACGTGGATATCAGAAGAGGTTCTTAAACTTCCTCTTGATTGTAGAGCAGATAAAGCAAAGGGAAGAGAGGACAATGTAAAAGAACTGAAAAGAAATTTTCAAAGGGCAGATAGAGAAGACAAAGTATTGTAATGAAATGCACAAAGACTTGGAGTTGGAGGCTGAAAAAGAAAGAAAATAAAAAAGGAAAAGGAAAGAACTGATGAAAAAATAAGTCTTCATTTGCAATATTGAGACTCTATGAGCAAAAAATTGAATGATGCAGGAAGCATCAGAAATGAATAGAAAGAATACACAGAGCCACATTTCAAAAAGAAGTAGTAGACATTAAAGCATTTTAAGAGTTAGCATATGATCAAGAACCAATGACACTGAGGGAAGAAGTTGAAGCTGAATTGAACACAGTTGAAAAAAAACAAGGCTCCAGGGATTGATGGAATATTACTCAAAATGCTTCAATGCCTTAATGAAATATTAGAAGCACTCACTAATTTATGCCAAGAAATCTGGAAAACAGCTACCTGGTCAACTGATTGGAATATATATATATATATATATATATATATATATATATATATATGTTCCAAAGAAAGATGACCCTACAAAATGTGAAAATTTTCAAATTATATCATTAATATCTCATACAAGGAAAATTTTGTCAGGATCATCCAACAATGATGGCAGCAGTACATCAACAAGGAGCTTCCAGAAATTCAAACCAAATACAGAAGAAGATGTGACACAGGGGATGTTACTGACATCAGATGGATCTTGGCTGAAAGCTGAGAGTACCAGAAAGATATTTACTTGTGGTTCATGGACTAGGCCAAGGCATTCAACTGTGCAGATCATAACCAACTATGGATGCCAAAAAAGAATGATAATTCCAGAACACTTCACTGTGCTCACGCAGAACCTGTACATGCACAAAGAGGCAGTCATTCACACAGAACAAGGAAATATTACATGGTTTAAAATCAGGAAATTTGCAGGCCAAGGTTGTATCCTTTCATCATGCTTATATAAGTCTAGGCTTATATCATATAAGTTATAGGCTAAGCAGATTAATACAAGAAGCCAGACTACATGAAGAATATAGCATCAGAATTGAAGGAAGGCTTATTAACACATTGTGATATGCAGATGACATGACTTTGCTTGTTGGAAGTGAGAAGGACTAGAAGCACTTGCTGATGAAAATAAAAGACAGCAGCGTGTAGTATGGATTGCAGCTCCAAGTAAAGAAAACCAAAATGCTCACAATTGGACCAAGAGACCACATCATGATAAATAGAAGTAAGATTGACATTTCAAGGATTTATCTTTGCTTGGATACACAATCAATGCTCCTGGAAGTAGCAGTTAAGAAATCATATGGCAAATAGCGTAGGGTATGTGCTGCAGGAGACCTCTTTAAAGTGTTGAAGAGTAAGGATGTCTGTCACTTTAAGGACTAAGGAGAGCCTGACGCAAGCCAGCGTAATTTCATTGCCTCTTAATGCCTGTGCTAGCTGGACACTGAATAAGGAAGGCAGAAGAATTGATGCACATTTGAAACATGGTGTTGGTGAAGAATATTAAATGTACCAAGTGTTGCCAGAAGAACAAACAAATCTGTCTTGGAAGAAGTATAACCAGAATGTTCCTTGGTAGCAAAGAATGTGAGACTTCATGTCTTATACTTTTGACAGGTTGTCAAGATAGATCAGTCTCTGGAGAAAGACATGTTTGGTAAAGTTCAGAGGCAGCAAGAAAAGAAATAGAACCTCAACAAGATAGATTAACCCTCAAGAAGGTGCAACAAGGGACTCAAACATAGTAAATTTGAGAATGGTTCAAGACCGGGCACTGTTTGGGTCTGCTGGACATATGAATTGGGGTGAATTTGAGGGCAACAGCAACAACAATTAAGTCAATTCCGACTCATAATGACCCTAAAAGATGGAGGAGAACTTCCCCGATAGAGTTTCCGTGTTGTCCTGGTTTTATTTTGGGTTACTAACTCGAAGGTTGGCAGTTTGAACCCAAAGGAGACAGATGTGACTGTCTCACCCCACAAAGATGTCCAGGAAACCCAAGGCGGCAGTTCTACTTCATTCTGTGGATCTACACTGACGAGGCGTCTCAACTGACTTATTGGGAGTGGATTTGGCTTTTGTCTTTTTGGACTCTTATCAAGAAGTCCTGCATGGAAGTGGGTTAAGAACTTGACTGCTAACTGAAACTCTTGCTGTCTGAACTCACTAAGTGCTCCATGGGAGAAGCCGTGTGAGTCCTTGGCAGTCTGCTTCCATAAAGAAACTCACAGCCTTGTGAACCTGTGGGAGAGTTCTACTCTGTCCTAAACATCTGCGAAGAATCAGAACCGACTCTGCACCATGGATTTTCTTTGGGTTTGAATCTCCATGGAAACTGAAGCACAAAGCAGGCGAGTTACAACCTGCTGACAGTCCATTTAGCAATTGAGCTCTTACCCAAGGCACCACCAGGCTCTTGTGGGAACCATCCTGACTTCAGAATGGGTTGACAAGCCTACACAGGTTCATAGGGTTTCCTGGGGGCAGCTGCTTCCAAATTCATAGTTAGGGAGGGCACTTTTCTTGCCCTAGGGCAGTGGTCGGCAAACTGCAGCTCATGAGCCATAGGCAGCTCTTTCAGTGTGAATGCAAGGCTCTGAAGTCACATTGAAAACATTTGAAGGTTATC
>PVJH01046228.1:0-12036 GCA_004026705.1 Nesogale talazaci | reverse complement strand
GTATCATATAAATATTGTGACAAATGCCTTAATATACAGTACTTTATATACGTATATTATTATATATATTAATATACCGTACTTAGCAAGACGCACAAAAGGCACATCCCACCTTCATTGTTAACTGTATGGTAACTTAAATCAGCCTGAATCTAATTCCAGCCCAGAAATGCATCCAGTCCCACCTTCCCACATCTCTTTCTTCATCAGCCCCTTTAGGAGCAGACTCAGACTCCAATCTCCAGCCGTCCAAAGCTGAATTGGAGCCTCCCAGTTAGAAGAGCGTTGTTTTCTGATTGATCATCCTTGCAGGGTCTTCTCTAACCACCTTGTTCTAGTTAAAGCATGCAAGTTAGAGGGACTCTGCCCTGCAGACTGCCAGACTATCAGATGCTAACCCCAACTAGCTCTCCATGCCCTGGGTTTGTTAACTCACTGGAATGGCTCACAGAATTCAAAGATTATTTCTACTTACCATTACCCAATTATTATAATCTGTGGGAAACAGAAGCGAGAAGAATCAAAAGATATAAGTGAACAGACAAGGGTGGGAGGAGTGCTGGTGTAGTCCTCCCTATGTCCCCAGGAACACAGCCCTTTCAAGAACATTGCTCTCACCAATCCTAGAAACCTTCAAAAGTAATAAGACTTTTTTGTGTGTATTTTTTGGGGCATCACTGCCCTCTGCTCCTGGAGAGCTGCTGCTGGATTTGAACCGCCAACCCAGTGGGCTGTACTCCCGCACTGAACCACTACGCCTCCAGGGCTCAGCCCCTAAGTCTTAAGACTTTCATTGGCTTCACTGCCTTGTTAGAAATAAGCCCTTGGATGGGGCTGAGCCCCGGTGGCGTAGTGGTTGTGCGCAGGACTGCAGCCCACTGGGATGGAGGTTCAATTCCGGCTCCCAAGAGCAAAAGGTTGGGCCTCCTAATCCCACCACTTGAGGGCAGTGATGCCTAAAAAAAAAAAGAAAAGAAAGAAGGCCTCATGGGCTGAGCCCCGGTGGTGCAATCATTGTATGTGGGACTGCGGCCCACTAGCTTGGTGATTAAAATCCAGCAGCAGCTCTCCAGGAGCAAAGCTGGGTCTTCCACTCCCACAAGGGGGCAGTGATGTCCACAAAAAAAACAAAAAGAAATAAGACCTCATTTCATAGCCAGAATTGATTGAATCATAGATTATAAATGATTGATGTTAGATGACTGGTGGCCCCGAGGAGCCCCCTCATCTGCACACATTTGAGTATTGCTTGGCTATTGTAGAAGACAAAGATACTTCCCTTGTTGGGGAATTCCAAGGACTATCTCTCAGCCAAGGTTGTGTCAAGGTTGGCTTGTCAACAAGAGGCATTTCAGATGTTGTTATTACTAAAGAGGTCCTAGCACTGCATGCTAAGTAGCTATTTGTTTTTCTGTGTGTGTGTGTGTGTGTGTGTGTGTGTGTGTGTGGTGTGTGTGTGTTTGGGGGGGGGCATCACTGCCCTCTGGTGTTGGGAGTAGGAGGCCCAGCCTTGCTGCTGGATTTGAACCTCCAACTCAGTGGGTCGCAGTCCCACGCACAGCCACTACGCCACCGGGGCTCAGTCCTGCTAAGAAGCTATTTGTGAATAGCCATAATAATTGTTTGGTGATACAGAAGTGACCATAGAAGAAATTTCTATCCTAAAATGGTAATTTGCTACTTCTAAGAGTTTGGTTATATTTTTTTTCTTTCTTTTTTTTTTTTAGGCATCACTGCCCTCAGGTGGTGGGAGTAGGAGGCCCAGCCTTTGCTCCTAGGAGCTGGAATTGAACCTCCATCCCAGTGGGCCGCAGTCCCGCGCACAACCACTACGCCACCGGGGCTCAGCCAAGTTTTGGTTATATTTTAGGAAGGTAGTAGAGAGTTTGATTTTGAATGGGATGCATTTTGGTTTTCACATTTAAGATACTCCTAGGGGAAAGGCTCCTAGTTTGGGTTGTTAGAAAGAAAATTTCCACAAGATTAAGTTTGCATATGAACTCAATATTTGTTTGCAATATAAATTGAGAAGCTTCTGGAAGTTAGACTTGGCCATACAAAGCAGAAGGCTTTTACAGGCACTGATTCTGTTAGTTCTTTAGTGCTATTATAGCAGAAATACTACAAGTGGGTGGTTCTAACAAACAGAAATTTATTTTCTTACAGTTTTGGAAGCTAGAAGTTCAAAATCTGGATGCAGGCTCTGAGAGGAAAACTTTCCCTCTCTCGATTCTGGAGGAAGGTCCTTTTCCCTTTTAGCTTCTGCTTCTGCATAGTCTTCATGTGGCTTGGCACTTCTCTTCTCCAACTCTGTTTCACTTGTTTAATCACCTTTTTATCTCCAAGCAGATTGACTTAAAGCACATTGAATGTTATAAGAGCTGTAAAAGCCCCCAATAAAATCATTGAAAAAAACAACACCACAATACACACTAGGTTTGTTGGCTTCCCCTCCCTTTTCCCCACCTTCCTTTCTTCTATGTCATCCCACCCCCCACCCCCCAAACCTCAGTCCCATTGGTTTTGTTTAGCTAGACATGGAAACAAAAGAAGAGGATAAGAAAGGGTCTATAAGTAGTTCCTGGTCTCTCTGCTGATTCCAATCAAGTCCCTGCCCTCTGAATCTGAAGTCTATTCTCGGGATTCCTGGAGGACTTCAATGCTTTGCTCCCCTTGCTATTCTGTTACACTCTTTGTATTTCACCCGATTGGGAGGGTGGGTGTTTCAGACCGTCAAATTCCCACACTGTGCCTCCAGTCTGTCTGTCCCCTGCAGTGCTGTGGGTCAGTGAGGGAGCGTTGTGTCCGGTGGAGGGGCCGGCCCTATAGTTCTCTTTATGCCTTGGTTGCTCAGAGCAGGAGTGTCGTGCTTGGGGCTTGATGGATCAGGATGCAGTGCTTTCTCTCTCTGTCTCTTTCCTTCTTAGTTTGCTCTTGGGTGGTCTGGACAGACCCACTGTATCTTCAGTGCTGTCCTCTGTGGTGCATTTTTTGGGGGGAGGGGTCAGCATAGGTGGGATTGGCGCTGGTCCTGCAGACCTCTCTGCTGGTTGTTGATGATCCCCTCCAGGCTTGGCATACCAGACTGAGATCTGGTCCCTCTCTCACTACCTGTGGAGACATAAACAATACCTTCCCCATGGATGGTGCTGTTCTCCCACTATCCACATACTTTTTTTTTTTCATCTCCCCCTCCTTTTTAGTTGCTGCCATGTGCATCCTTGGGTTGGGTCTGACCCCTGCCAGAATAACAACTGGACCAGAGGGGACAGAAGAGGGGGGCAGGTGAGGGAAAGAGCGGGGGGCGGGGGGAACCCAACAAGCCCACAGAGAAGAAAACAACAAATCTAAAATCGATGGCAAGGAGGGTGTTGGATGCCTGGTGGGAGTTTATCAAGTGCAATGTAGCAAGAGAAATTACTGATAGCAGAATGAAGTTCGAACATGATAGTGGGACAGGAGGAAAGTAAAAGAGAGGAAAGAACTAGGAAGCAAAAGACATTTATAAAGGTCTAATTATAGGTGTGTATATATATAAATATATAATAGAGATATAGGTCTATCTACATATATTTATCTGTTAAGTGTCAAGGTAGCAGATGGACAGTGGGCCTTTACCCAAGTCCTCCTGCAACACATTACACTTTGTTCTAATAACCTGGCATTCTGTGATGCTCATCTTGATAAGATCACTGAAGTCAAAGTGGATGCATAAGGAAATGTGGTGAAAAAAGCTGATGGTGCTTGGCTGTCAGGGGAAACCAGCCTCCAATAACCAAAGGATTAGAAGGGGCAAATGTATGGTGATGATATATAAAGATTATTGTGTTAGTCTGGGTTGACTAGAGAAACAAATTAATGGACATTCATGTGTATCAGAAAATACACAAAAGCAGTTGAATATTGAGAACACATTCCAGCCCAGTCCAGATCAAGTCTGTAAGTCCAAAATTAACCCATATGTCTGATCTCAATCAATAGAGTCCTCTTCAGACTTATGAGAGACATGCAATCACGCCGAATGCGGGAATATCACAGACCAGTGGGTGGGAAGTCTTGTGGATCCAGTGACATTGTAAGCATCTCAACACTGACAGGAATCTCCACGTGGCTTCTCCCGCTCCAGAGGTGCCCCATCAGCCTCTCCATGTTTCTTCTCCACAAGGATGTCTTGCCGGGAGTGAGCTGGAGTGTGTCTTCCACCTCCAACATGGAAGTAGAGGAGTTCTCAGAATCCTCAGGAGAAAGCCATGCCCACACAGAGACCTCATTGGCTATATCCTGATTGACAGACTAGACTCCACTTTAATGCTCAAAATGATACCAGATTATATAACTTCCACAATTGTAGTAAAGTCATAAAGGATAAGAAAGATAGGAGGGGAAAAAAAAAGATAGAAGGGAAAATAAAGTAGACACATTTTATGGTAGCAGGCTCACCTTGGCACCTCTTGATGGGCTATGCAGAATGTAGCATGTTGGAAAACTAGAAGAAAGAGCAGAGCCATTACTGTCTCAGGATCTTTAGGGGTAAGCTGAAGATATGCACATTCAGTTGTTACATATGTCACAACAGGTGGTCTCTACATTGAGGTCCCTGTGCTCACAGGTGAGGAAACCTAATTGACTGCATTGGGGGTTGGGTATAGAGAAGAGAGAGCAAAAGGAAGATGTCTACTTCTATAGGGAGATATAAACAACAATGTGCTCACTTTAAGACCCACATAGCTTAAAAAAAAAAAAAAAACTAGGGCTGAGCCCCGGTGGCATAGTGGTTGTGCGCGGGACTGCGGCCCACTGGGACGGAGGTTCAATTCCAGCAGTGGGGCTGGGCCTCCTACTCCCACCACTGGAGAGCAGTGATGCCCCCCCCTCAAAAAAAAAAAAGACCCACATAGCTGTTAAGGATAATGTACCTGAACTTTCCCTCTAACTTAACCAAAGAGGATACTTTCTTACCATGAGAAATACCATCTCTCCAGATTCCCTCTGTAATAAATTAGGGAATATAGTCCTCATCATATGTCCTTTAGTTTTAATTTCCCACAACTGGTTATTAAAAGATATAGTGTCTGGGGCCTGAGCCCCGGGGGTGTAAGTGGTTGAGTGTGGGACTGCAGCCCATGGGCTTGGCGGTTCAAATCCAGCGGCGGCTCTCAGGAGCAGTGCTGGGTAGCTCCCACGACCACCAGAGGGCAGTGATGCCCCCCCCCCAAAAAAAAATAGTGTCTGGGGTCTTAAAGGTTTGAAGTTAAAACAAGGGACCATCTAGCAGGAAAGCAACAAAGCCCACAAGGTAGAAGCGTTGATCAGATCAGGTATCAGGCATCAAAAGACCCAAAACAATCAAATTGATGCAAATGAGGGGCATCAGAGTGGAGACTCAAAGTTTATCTAGACAAGTGGATATCCCTTTACAGAATGGTCACAAGGAAAGGATAAACCAACCAGGGTGCAGTATAGCACACAACATTCTTCTAGTTCTTTAATGCCCCCCACCTCCCATTACCATGACTCCAGTCCTACCTTACAAATCTGGCTAGACTGTTACATGTACACTGGTACAGAAAAGACCTCTTGGCACAGAGAATCTAGGAAAGAGAAACCCTTCAGAAAAAATAATGGTAGAAGAGATACCATGAGGATAAGGGGAAAGTGGAGTATGTGGCAGTTTTAATCTGTCACCTTGAGTGAAGGGGTGGAGTCTACTTTGTCAATCAGTTCATGGCCAACACGGCCTCTGAGTGGACATGACCTTTTCCTGAGGATTTTGGGAACTTCTCTTTTCCTCCCTGGAGGTGGGACACAAACTCTTTGCTACACATTCCTGATGACAAGTCATGTGGAACTACACTGATGGAGCCAGAGCTCTGGAACTGGAGGAGCCGTGTGAAGACCCATGCCAGGGCTGAGATGCTTCATTCACCACGGAGTCTATAGGACTTCCTACCCACCGGACTATGATCTTTCTGCATTCGGTGTCATTGCATGTGTTGCATGAAGAGGAATTTATAGACTGGTGTTGGACATTTGGGCTAATATCAGACTTATGGACTTGATCTGTATTGGGATGTTTTCTTAGTACACAATTGCTCTTTGATATAAAGCTCTTTCTTATACATAGGTGAATGTCAATGAATTTGTTTCTCCAATCTACCTGGACTAACAGGAGAAAGGGGGAACCAATCACAATGAAATATGTTTTGTCAGTCCGGGTAGACTAGAGGAACAAATTCAAGGACATGCATATCAATATAAGGAAAGGGTTTATATACAAAAAGAGTGGGACATGGAGAAAGCAGCCCAGTCCAGTCCAGTTCAAAATCATAAGTCCAATATTAACCCATATGCCCGAAGTCAGTCTATAAAGTCTTCTTCCGACTCACGAAGTCATAGGTCAGTGGGTGCAGAATCCCGGTGCTGGCAGGGCACCTCGCCTCCAGAGCTCAGGGTCCATCAACAGCAGAAGCAACTCATCGCTGGCAGAGGTCTGCATCTGGCCGCCCCAGCTTCAGAGGTCTGGCTCCATCAGGGCAAAGCTGTGTGGTCTCTCCGCCAGCTCCTCCAGCTTCTTGAACGCTACCAGCTTGTCTTGTCCATGATTAATCGTCTCTGAGACTAACTCCCAACAACTGGGGAAGATAGTTTCTCATCTTCATGAGAGAAATACCGCGAGATTTCCCAGAAGTCTCAGGAGAAAGCCATGCCCACATAGAGGCCTCATTGGCTACTCAATGGCTATCTCCAGATTAACAGGCAAGACTCCATCCCTACATTTCTTTTTTTTTTTTTTTTTTTGGTATCACTGCTCTCCGGTGGTGGGAGTAGGAGGCCCAGCCCCACTGCTGGAATTGAACCTCCGTCCCAGTGGGCCGCAGTCCCGCGCACAACCACTACGCCACCGGGGCTCAGCCCCATCTCTACATTTCAATCATAAAATTAACATAAGCACATGATGGCCACATATGTATTAACCACTCTTTCAGGAAGATGAACGCCAGAAACATGGGTGAAGGGAGACTGAGATGGTGTAAGATATAAAAATAATCATAATTTATAATTTATCAAGGGGTTAATGGGTGGGAGGGTGGGGGAAGGAAGAAAAAAAGAGAAACTGATACCAAGGGCACAAGGAGAAAGAAAATATTTTGAAAATGATGATGGCCCACAAAAACAAAACAAAAGAAAATGATGATGGCAACATATGTACAAATGTGCTTAATACACTTGATGTATGTATGGATTGTTATAAGTATTGTAGAAGCCCCCAATAAAATTATTTTTTTGGCATCACTGCCCTCTAGTGGTGGAAGTAGGAGGCCCAGCCTTTGCTCCTGTGGAGCCGCTGCTGGAATTGAACCTCCATCCCAGTGGGCCGCAGTCCTGTGCACAACAGCCGGGGCTCAGCCCCTAAAATGATTTTTTTTTAAAATACATTACCTGCCCTATTAACAAAGACAACTTACTCCCACAGGCATAGAGGTTAGGATTGACCACACTTATTTTTTTTATTTTTAATTTTTTTTATTTTTTTTTATTTTTTTATTTTTAGGCATCACTGCCCTCAGGTGGTGGGAGTAGGAGGCCCAGCCTTTGCTCCTGGGAGCCGGAATCGAACCTCCATCCCAGTGGGCCGCAGTCCCGCGCACAACCACTACGCCACCGGGGCTCAGCCCGACCACACTTATTTTTTGGCGGGTGGCGGGTTGGACACAATTCAATCTATAACACAGACACACAGGAACTATATTGAACAATTGTAGACTTGCTGGCAGGCATGCTCTTTCTTTATTTGGGATTAAGGAGAAATTTTGAACTAGGGAAATTAAACGAGCCCTAAGGTCTTGGGTCTTTTAGGTAAATGCACCTGGATAGATGGGACATTTATAGGAAATAGATTTGTTTTGGTTTTGATTTGCTTACGTGGGATTTAGCGTAACAATTTTGGGCATAACAGAGTCAAATGAATGGACCTTTTACTCAGAATGATTGCTATTTCATATGATGAAAAGTGCAGGAGGCGATACCTCTATGTGTTTATTCCATCTTCTGCAGTCTCTCAGGAAAGACCAGAGAGGATAAGGGACCTGTGTAAAGTCAGAGGAAAAATTGAGTAGTCTAGCTTTAAACTTTACATATACTGTATATACTCGTTTATAAGCCAAGTTTGTCATTCCATTTTGTGTGTGTGTGTGTGTGTGTGAGTGACATCACTGTACAAGCCCAGCCTTGCTCCTGGAGAGCTGCTGCTGGATTTGAACCACCAACCTTGTGGGCCGCAGTACCGCACACAACCACTATGCGACCGGGGCTCAGCCCCGACCTTTTTCGTTTTAACCAAGTCCCTGAGTGTGAATTTTTATTTATAGAGTTGTAATATCACTGAATTAGTATCATGAGTAGGGCAGGTAGGTGGCTTTCCAAATGTTTTATTTCTTACTCCATCTGAGTTAGTATAAGCAGAGTTCCAGACAAGAGTAGGCACCACCATCCTAAAACTGAAGGAGTACCTTCTTTTTTTTTCTCTTTGGATTTTGGGCCATCACTGCCCTCTGGTGGTGGGAGTAAGAGGCCCAGCCTTGTTGCTGGATTTGAACCTCCAACCCAATGGGCCGCAGTAGGAGTACCTTCTTGAAAGTGGTTTGCATTTCCTCCAGGAAGATAAATGGGGGAAATTGTGCAGTCTTTCTAGTGCCTTCGACGGAAGTGGCATCAATTCTGTTTGTGTTTTGTTAACCAAAGGCAGTCTACAGGTGAGAAAATGACATCTTCTTTAAAAAAAAAAAAAAAGGCATCTTCTGTGCATCCAGAAGGTGAGGAAGACTAGGGAATTGTGAAATTTTAACAAGACTTAGCACGCTGGGTCAAGACCCATTTCTTTTTTCTGTGTATAGGAAGTGGTCTGTGAACATGGTGTGATTTCCCTTTGAGCAAAGAGGACATCCTGGGAAGAGGAGAGGCCCTGCATAGGTGAGTGAAGGAGCAAAGGAAAGGGGAAGCCTTCTGTATGCGAGCTCACCTCCTCCATGGGACATGAAGCTTTAGGTTATAGACCAGACCTGCCTCCTGCAGGCTCTAGGGCCACCATGAAAATCAAGCTCTTTTGGCATTGATGTATTTAATCCTCTTTTCTTTGTAATTGTACATTGTGACTGAGGTTAGGATTTACATGCAGATCATTTGTGCACTCAACAACTTAATCAATTTTTAAGATTTCCCAATGGGTTGCCCTGACTCCCCTCACTCTCCTTGCCCCCCTCCCACCCATCTCCCCTTTACAGAACATTGATCAAGTTTCTTTTGAAGAGTATTGAATGTCTTTCTAAATTTTTTCCCTCATCAGCAGTATCAATAGAGTCCACACACATCTCCTGGGTAGAGTCTGATAGATAGAAGTGCTTGGTCAAAGGGCATGCATGTTTGTTCGGCTTTTGGCATCACTGCCTCTGGTGGTCGTGGGAGCTACCCAGCACTGCTCCTGAGAGCCGCCACTGGATTTGAACCGCCAAGCCCATGGGCTGCCGTCCCGCACTCAACCACTTACACCCCCGGGGCTCAGCCCGGCATACATGTTTTAATCTCCGCCACCCTTGCTTGTTGGACGTGTGTGCCTGCTACAGCTTACTATGTCTACCCTTTTTTATTATCACATTGATGTAGCATTAATCTTTTAAATCTTTGCCAGATTGACAACTGTAAATTGGTATTTCCCTACCACCTTAACACCCATTCTCTTTGCTATTTGTGAAGCTTAATTTTTGATAAATAATGGGCCATTTCTTTTTTTTTGGGGGGGGCATCACTACTCTCCAGTGGTGGGAGTAGGAGGCCCAGCCCCACTGCTGGAATTGAACCTCCGGCCGCAGTCCCTCGCACTACCACTATGCCACCGGGGCTCAGCCCTAGCACCGTCTATTTAAAAAATTTTTTTTTCTTGTGAATTAGGCAAAGGTTTAAGAGAGATTAGTTTTTTCATTTGACAACTGATAAATTTTTTTATGTCATTGATTACAATTCCCACAATGTAATATTTTTACCACTTCCTCCCAGTCTTTCTTGTTGTTCCCATTCCTCCTCCTTTCCTAGAGCCTCTGAATTTTACCTTGGGTAAATTCATGCCGTTTGGATTTGATGCAGTTGATTTTTCTAAGATGTGCTTGCCTCCCCAATGCTATTGGTCCCTATAGGCCTATCTATTGTTTGGCTGAAAAATACTCTTGGAGGTTGCACTAGTTTCTGTATGACCAATAAGTCTAGGTTTTTTTTTGATGATTTTTGAGTTTTGTTCAACATTTTCCCCCACTCTATGTAGGACTTTTTTTAATGTGATATAATATGATCACTTTGAAATGTGATCCCTTTCAGAGCAGTTGGTAGTGATAGCTGGGTACTATATAGTTCTTTTGGTCTCTTAGGGAAGCTGGACTAATAATTTCCATGCAGCTTCATTTTTCTTCTTTTTATTTCTTCTGGACAGGGAGAGAACAAGAATTACATCTTACATGGTCTCTCAAAAACTTTTAAGACCCCAGGCACTAGTCACCAAAGTAGGATGTTTCAGTGGGCTGTGTTATGCCAATTGACATTCATGTGCCCTGACACCCTAGGCCCAGTGACCATTCCTTCAAGGCATTTGGGTAGGTCTAAGAAGTTTTCATTACTTTGCTTCCTGTATGGCCACCACACTCATGGATGGGTTTGCAACAAAGGTCGGTATACATGTACAAATAGTGTTTGCCAAATGTAATATTACTCATGGGTCTGCTCCCACTCTCTCTCACACAGTTGCTCAGCCTCTGCTCAGACCACCATCATTGCAGGGTTGGCCCTTCCCACTTTGTTTTCACTTATGACTGAGGACGTGTTTCTTTTTATTTTATCATTTACCCCCACCCCCTTCTTTTTCTTTTGAGCAGTGATAGGTTTTCAGAAAAATTTCTCAGGAAGTACAGAATGTTCCCATATTCCCTCTACCCCTTCTACATTTCTGCCATTAATATCTTAGGTTAGTGTGGTGTGTTTGTCAGTATCAATGAACCAATGTTGATATATTGAGTTTACTTGTTGTGCCTTTTCTTTTTTGTTTTACTATTTGGGGATACATTTTTTTTTTAGTCTCCAATATATCAAGTTTGTCTTTTCTGCCCTTTACTGTCATTTGTCCCCAAATCTAAATCCATTTATTTAATCTTTATTCTGTTTATAATTTCTTTTTGTTTTATGCTATGCAGAAAATTGGAAGAGAAATTTTAACTTCAGTAAAGTTTTATTGCGTGTACATTCATAGATTTATTCAAGCCATGTTCAAGTACCTCCGGTATAGTATTTTACATCCTTAGGGGTTTCTGATAAACAAAGTCAACAAAGAACTTTGCTTTCATAGATCCTAAAGAGGCGTAAGAAGTGACTGAAGTGGAGATGATTTAAAAAAAAATCACAAGCAATATATATTACCTGCAAGAAAAATAGTGTAGGGAAAAGGGGAGAGAGTGTTAAGGGGTGATGAATGAGATACTTTAGTCACACGGGTGCAGTCTAAGCAGAGGCTTTAGTGAGGACAGAAAGCAAACTGTGACTTGGGAGGGAAGCCCATTCCAAGCAGTGGCTCCCGAGGGCGCCAACCTGGTGTCAAACCTCACGGTTTGACCTCCGAGCCGATTGCCGGGACAGACTCACTGCTGGGGGTTCGGAGACTAAATTCTGAGTAGTCCGCAGACTTCTAAGGGCAGTGAATATCCTACTTTAAATAAAAACAGCGGAATTGTTGCTACGTTTTCTCCAGAGGCTCTATCTGAATTTAAGTTCTGGGGAATTCTTTTCCATTTGAAAATTCAGGTCTTTCCTTTCCTCGTCACTGGTTCCTCCCTCCCCCTGCAGTGGCTGCTTTATCGATCCTCCGTTGTGAGACACGTGCGCCTTCTTTGGGGTCTCCGCTCTTAGTTCCCTGCTCTGTATTTTCAGATCCATTTCTGCGTCGTCTTCCTCTGACTGCTGAGGTTTCCTCTTAGGTGTTTCCTCCCCATTCCGTCCCGGCAG
>PVJH01046227.1:0-11920 GCA_004026705.1 Nesogale talazaci | reverse complement strand
ACAGATATTATAACAACCCATTATTCCGCTAGGTCCAGCGTCATTGTATAACTTCTGCTAGCGCCATGCTCCAAACGTTTTCGTCCTTCTTGAGCGCTGATGTTAGCTCCCCTTTCTCTCCCCAATTTATTTTCGCTTTGCTGTTGTTTGAGGACAGCAAGCAACAGACACTGACTTAGCAGTTCCTCCTCGGACAAGCTCTTGGGACAGAATGGGCTCAACAAGGAGTGATTTTTCACGAAAAGGACATCCTTCGTTTCACAAATAGGACGTGCTCACGCTCTTCTCCTTTCCCCCACAAGATAACCTCACTGCTCCCCGATTTCCCTAGCGAAGTCTTCACCCCGTAGCTCTCCCTGCGTCTTTCCAGGTCGTCAATCTGACCCCCGATAGAGCGCACTTAAAAGAGCCGAAGCCCAAGGCAGACTTTCTTTTCCAGTTAAACTAAAGTAGTTGTTTGGTTTTCAGAGGTCGTCAAAGGATACCTTTGGCTGGAGGTTGAAAACTAGTTCCAGGCTATCAGAAGAAGCCAGCTTCTGATACATCCATCACGGGTTCAATAGGCAGTTGTACAGCGATAATTATTATTTATTATAATAAGTATATAGAGATCATGAAAGAGAGAGAAACTCTAAGAATCAGGCATATATCACATCATGGTAGCATGCTCACCTCCATCCCGCTGGGTGGGCCACATGGAGAGAGAGAGTGGGGGAAGAGATTACATGAAGAGGGAGAGGGACCTGAGAGTGTCCAGCACTCAGGGACAGGGGAGGGAAGAGAGAGAGCCTCTATCCTATGTCCCATCCCTATATACCCTCTGGAGCCATGCCAGGCTCCGAATTACATGCAAGGACATACAGTCACAGGAAGGCATTGTGCCATATGCACACGTTATAGGAAAGGGAGTTATCAGGGTCCCCTGTGACAAGACCAGACCCCAGACTCCTGTGTGTGTCTAAACAGGTTACACTAGAGATCATTAACAGCAGCATGTGAATCTGTCCACAGGCTTCAAGGGAAGTGAACCATCATCCTCACAGCAGGGGAGTCAGCTCTGTTGTGAGACAACACAAAGGCCTCAGATAATTGGGAACCACAGGGAGAACAGCTAACTCCCACATCAAATGCTGGTGAATAGTTTGCTTAATATTTTGGAGTATAATAATTGTGGAAAAGTTCTGTCTTCATCCCACACCAGGCAATAATTTCAGCAGTTCCTCCAGCTTTCATAGCTCCACAGAGTCTTCATAGTCCATGAGCAGGTGGAATTCTTGTCTCTGTCCCCCACCCTGTTGATCAGAATTTGTTCTATAGAATCTGTGATCAAACTATTCCATCGCGGTAGCTGGGCACCATCCAGTTCTTTCGGTCTCCTGGGAAAGGAGACAGATGCTCTTGGAGCCAGTTAGCCACCCATTCCACATCCTCTGCCTGCTCCTCGCTTTTCCTTTGCTACTCCAGATGATCAGATGCCAACTGCCTTGAGCTAAGATGGCCTCTTGCAAGCTTTTAAGCCCGTAGGCACTATGCCATGAACTAGGAGGTAGAACTGAAAGATGAACAGGTTATTAGCTCAATTAACTGGGATGTCCCCTGAAACCATGACCCAACCCTCCAAACCAATGAGCCAGATCTCACACCGGTATTTGATTAAACAGAAGCAGCCTCAGTAGCTGCTCTTTTTTGGGGAGTGGGGGAGGAGTCATTGTTGTAAATACATCTATCTCACAACTCTTGCCAATTCCCCTTGTAACTTAATGAGACAATTACCTCCGTTGGCAGGGAAGCCTGTCTTTAATCAGTGTGATTTTTTCCCCATCACCACTGGCCCTCATGGCCTCCCTTCCCTTCTGCGCTGGTAGCCCCTACTGAACTCTGTTCTGGACATATTGCCTATCCTTGACTTTTTACATGGGAGGTCACACAATATTTGACCTTTTGTGGTTGACTAATTCCAGCTAACATTACACCTTCACACTCTTATTGTAGCTAGACTTCATTTTTCTTGGGGACTGGGTAGTCTTTTGGCTTCGCCATCCATCCATCGATGGGTCTTTGGGTCATTTCCATTTGCGGGCTCTTGTGAGTAGTGCTGCGATCAACATGAACCTGAGTGTATTCGTGTTTGTTTGACGCTCTGTTTGCAGGTCTTCGGAGCCGGGAACTACCGAGTCCTGCGGTTCTATTTTCAGTTTTCATTTTTCTGTTTGTTTGCTTGTTTTGTTTTAGAAACGGACACGGACTCCGGGCCTATGCTCGCGCCCACCCTCAATGCCAGAGCACTTGGTTCTCACCAGCTGGTATTCTGTGACGCTCACTGTGTTCGTCAGGGTTGACTAGAGAAACAAATTCACAGACACTCAGTGTATAAGAAAGAGCTTTGTGTACAAGAGCTAGTGTGGATCCCGTGGGGGTGTAGTCATCTCAGCGCTGGCGTGGGTCTCCACATGGCTCCTCCAGTTCCATGGATGTAGCGTAGTTCCATGTGTCTTGTCATCAGGAATACAAGCAGAGAGAGAGAGAGAGAGAGAGAGAGAGAGAATCCCATCTCCATCCAGTTATTTATCTCTGTAGTGCCTCCAAATGAGGTCATCAAACAGCAACCTGATTGACAGGCTAAATTCCATTCACTCACTCTTAAGAGTATCACGTTGGCCTCAGGTTATGTAACTCCCGCATTCACCCTCCTGGCACGATAGCTGAAGACGGAATGGGTGCATAAGCAAATGTGGTGAAGAAAGCTGATGGTGCCCGGCTGTCAAAAGATATAGCGTCTGGGGTCTTAAGGGCTTGAAGTTAAACACGTGGCCATCTACCAGAGAAAGAACAAGACCGCATGGGAGAAGCACACCAGCCTGCAAGATCACAAGGTGTTGCCAGGACCGGTTAACAGGCATCAGCAGACCCAAAACAAACACACAAAAGCATATTGTTGAGTATGAGGGGGGGTCAGAGCAGAGACCCAAAGCCCGTCTAGGGGTCACAGGGAAGAAATGAGTCAACCAGGGTGCAGTAGAGCACCAATGAAACACACAATATTCCTCTAGTTCCTTGAGGCTTCCTCACCCCCCACTATCATGACCCCAGTCCTGCCTTTTGTGGTGGGCTAGAGCAGAGCATGTGCACAGGTGTAGATAAGAGATAAAAACTCACAACAACGTGGAATTCAGAAACAGGAATGTGAAGAGGGATACCAGAAGGGCAGGGGGAAGGTGGGGAGAGGAGGGAGGAAGGGGGAATCTGTGGCAGTCATGTACTTGATGTCAATTTCATGATTGGAGGTCTAGGGGTGGAGTCTAGCCTGTCAATCTGGAGCTAGCCAATGAGACCTCTGTGGGCATGGCTTTCTCTGAGAATTCTGGGAAGTCTCGCGATATTTCCCTCGTGGAGATGAGAGACCATCTCCCTAGCTGTTGGGAGACACCCGACTGACAAGACAAGATGGCAGCGTCTGAGGAACTGGAGGAGCCGGAGGAGAAGCCACATGGCCTTACCCTGAGGGAACCAGACCTCTGAAGCCAGAGGAGCCACAGAGACCCCTGCCAGCCCCGAGATGCTTTTACTGCTTCTACTGCCACCAGGCACACAAGACTGCACCCACTGGCCTATGACTTCGTGGTATTGGACATATGGTCTAATATCGGACTTGTGACCTTGGACTGGACTGGGCTGGGATGATTTCTCAATGTTCCATTCCTCTTGCATATAAACTTTTCCCTTATATCCATAGGCATGTCTATGAATTTGTTTCTCTAGTCTACCCGGACTAACACAGAGTCATTCGTGATTGACACATAACCACATACACCCCTCCAGGGGTATGAACAACAGAAATTATAGGGAAAGGGAGACAACAGTTGGTGGAAGCTATGAAAATAATAATCATGTATCATTTTTCAAGGGGTCCCGGGGTGGGGGTGGGACAAGGGAGGAAAAAAAGAGGAGCTGATACTAAGAGCGCAATAGAAAGTAATGACAGAATACATGCATAAATATGCTTGCTATAATCGATGTATGAGGGCTGAGCCCCGGTAGCCTAGAGGTTGTGTGCGAGACTGCAGCTCACAGGGTTGACGGTTCAAATCCAGCAGTAGCTCTCCAGGAGCAAGGCTGGGCTTCCTACTCCCACCAGGGCAGTGATGCCACACACACACACACACACACACACACACAATTGACGTATGGGCTGTAAGAGCCCCCAGTAAAATGATCTTTGAATTTCAAAAAATCCATTATACAATTAAATAACTAAAAGAGGAAACAAAGAAAGTGACATACTTTTTTCCCTCCACTGCATGTGGCCTTCCAACGCGCGATCAATGGGGATCCCCAGGTCCCCCACCTTTCGTCCAACATCTGCCAGTTTGTTCATGTGTTCTTCTTAGCCACCCTGCAAACCAAATGCGTTGCCATCTGGCCGAAGTCCATACAAAGCAACCTTCCCGGACAGAGCAGAACTGTCCCTGGGGGTTTCCGAAGCTGTAAACCTTTATGGAGGCAGTCCGCTTGGTGACTTTCCCTTGGAGAAGCTGGTGGGTTTGCCTGTTGCCCTTGTGGTTGGCAGCCTAGCAGTGACCGAGGACGCCACCAGGGCTCCAGGGCGCCATCCCAGTGGGAGAGAAATTGCGTTTCTTTGATGAAACAGCGACTCGAGTGCCTTGTCCATTGTATCGTGGGGGCTATTTGTCTTTTTGTTAGGAAGTTTTCCAGTTTTATATATTTTTTTAGTTATTAGTTCTCGTCAGAGAAATCATTTCCAAGGATAGTCTCCCAGTTGGCAGTGTGTCTTTTCCCGTCTTGGTGAAATCTTTTGTTAAGCAAAAGTTTTTCATTTTTTTTTTATGAGGTCCCATGTATCTGTTTTGTCTTTTGTTGTCTGTCCTTTTATTATAATTCTATTAGATAAGAAAGCCCAACACCACAGTCTCTGTGTTCTCGTCAAAGATTTCTATGGTTTCATGTGCACATTGGGGTCCCTCATCCTTTTAAAATTAATGTTTGAATAGGGTAGGAAAGACTGGAATGATTGTCTGTGGACTTGCTGGGAAAAACCACTGGGTTGCAACACTTAACTCAGGCGGAGGAAGGCCTTTCTTATGGTCAGAACTCTCAGGAGGAAGGACGCCGCCCTCCCCAGCGCCCCCCCCCCCCACCAAGTCGTGAGCTCCTCAACGCTAGTCACTGGGCGAGGTTCCCTACGCAGCACTGTGATTCTTTAAGTGAGTCCCTGACCTGTCCTTGAGATGCCCCGAATGAACAGATATGATCTGAGCAATTGCTTTATACAAGGAATGATGGGGGGTGGGGGGCATGACCTCCATCCTCTGCCCACGGAGAAGATGGCACCAGGGGCAGGGCGTGTTTGGCGCACAGAGGCGTGGACAGCACACCGTAGGGGGGTTCAGGAGACCCTGCCAGGCGGTGGGGTCGGGCAGGACCTCCCAGGAGGAGGTGAGGGAAGCAGACACTAGGGCAGTTTAAGACTGCAGACAGGTAGAAGGAATAGGAGAGTGGGTGCTTCAATGTGGGGGGGAGGCGGTGCAAGCAAGGGCCAGGAGGGAGGGAAGGACGTGTGAGGGAAGAAAGTCCCCCACCAGCCCAGGGAGAGGGCGCAGGGCCCCGGACCCCAAGAAGGACCAGGGGAGAGGTCACGCCTTGGTATGACCCAGGGCCAGGGCACCCAGTTGGGGCCCAGAGGGGGTTGTGGGGAGGGAGGGTTGCGGATCCGCCCGCCCCCAGATGCACCACATGCCACCAGGCGTAGTGCCCCAGGAATGCCTTGCACCCCCTGCCCGCCCTCAGCCCCTCCCTGGCCTCCGTCTCCCTCAGGGCAGGGAGCACGGGAGAAAGACGGGAAAACCCACAAAAATTTTCCAAATGAGACAAATATGTGGTGCAAACAAAGGCCGCGCTGGGTGGGATGAGGTTCCGGGTGCTCCTGAATGGGCAGGCCCGTCAAAGGGGGCTTGTGGCCACAGAAAAATGCGTCATCTCCCGCCCGCTCTTGGGGGGCCCATTGTCTCAGCTACTGCCCCCAAAAGAGCCCTGTGCAGGGGCTCCAGCAGCAAGGGACTGGGGTCAGCCACTGCTCTCCAGGGCGCAAGCACAGACGGGCTTTGGGGAGAACCAGAGCTGCCTGCTCTGGGTGCTGGAGCGCCTGTGCCCTTGTACCAGCTTCTGGAAGGTCCACTGTGTGCCGAGTGTCCCGGGCACCTGGAGGACGGGTAGGAGAGGCAGTGAGCCATCAGTCGAGGGGCCTGTGAGCAGGCGAAGGGTGGGAGCCCAGGGATGTCCCAGAGGGGACAGTCGCATGCCACCAGAAGTGTGCCCAGGAAGGCAGGTGTGGGTGGGAGGAGGGGGAGAAGAAAGGCTCTCCCCAGACCTTTGCTCCCCTAACCCCTGCCCACCCCACAGCTTCAGGCTGTTCCCAGGCCCCTGGGATCCCTGGTCCATTCCTGTTTCAGGTCCATGGCTGCTAATAGGCATTGTCTCATGAAGAAAGACAAAATTGTTTTCAGTTTAGAGCCATTGCTGGACTTTCTCTCCCGGGCGTGGGCAGAGCTGGGCCTGGGAGGCCTCCCCTGGCAGAGTGGCCATGGGGGCAGGAGGGGGTGCAGCCTGGATGAGTGGAGGCAGACGTTGACTGGCCGGCGGGCTGGGATGAGGGTGCCCAGATAGAGGCCCTGAGAGGAGGCATGGGACTTAACCCAGCTCTGGCCCATCCCTGACCCTGACCCCCCTGTCCCCAGTGCCCCCTTAGGTGCTTAAGCTCTTGATTGCTACTCTACCCGACTTTGGATGAGTGAACAACAGTCCCTCTGGGCCTCAGTTTCCCCATCTGTAAGACAAAACCGTTCCAGGACCCTTCCCAGTTCCACAGCTCTGTAACTCACCACTGTGCTAACATCCTTCCTCTAGCCCAAGACCCCGGTGATCAGAGTGACCTAGAGTCTGGCTGAGTCCGTGGCCCCCTGGTCAGTGGACTTTGAGAGGGAAAGGCGCCTTAAACACCTTCCACGGAAAGTCTGAAATTCCACCGCCAGGGATTCACTCTGGGGGTCTCTCCCTGCAGCCTATTTGCAATGAAACGGAAGTGATAACTACCAATACCTTTAAAACCGACAAATAGGACCTTTGGCTTTTGTGTGTGTGTGTGTGTGTGTGTGTGTGTGTGTGCGTGTGTGGGGCATCACTCCTCTGGTGGGAGTGGGAGGCCCCGTCTTGCTCCTGGGAAGCTGCTGCTGGATTTGAACCACCAACCCTGTGGGCTGCAGCCTTTGGCTTTTATATTGTGCTTCACGATCTTGAAATCTCTTTCTCTCTCTCTCAAGATATACAATCTCAGGCATGAGACCAATGGCACATGAAGCCCCCCAGAGGATGTGACCCAAGATGAGGACTCGGAACTGAGTCCCGGTGGCATAGTGGTTGTGTGCAGGACTGCGGTCCACGGGCTTGGAGGTTCAAATCCAGCAGTGGCTCTCCAGGAGCAAGGCTGGACCTCCTACTCCCACCAGGGCAGTGACGGGAGAGAAAAAGCAAAAAGCAAAGATGAGAACTCGGACACAGGTAAGTGACTGCATTGCCACTGAGGATGGTCATCAGGGAGGGAAGAACCGCCAGTGGCAGGAATTTCAAGCCCTGGGACAGCAGGCAGGGGACGCAGTCTGTGGGTATCCGAGATGCCACCCTCCAGGGACCAGAGTCAGGCTGGGCTTGCTGGGAGGCTGCTGCCCTTCCCACTATCCCCGACGCATTCCTCGATGCATGCCTCGCTGAGGCAACTCTTTGTGGGGAGTGTCTGGGTTCACAAGGAAGACACCAGAGATGAATAACGACAGATAAGGGACAGTGTGTGTGTGTGTGTGGGGGGGGGCCAGAGAAGCCAGGGAAGGTTAGGGCTGACCCTGAAACGTGTGTAGAAACGGAGAGACTTTGGAGAGCAGGCCTGGGAAGAAGGGGGCCCCGGGAAAGGGTGGGAGGAGTGGTCTTCTATGTGGAGGGTCCCCCAGGTTAAAGTTGAATTTGCTCAAGGTTAGATACCCCGCGCTTGTTCCATCACAGAAGTTTCCTCTTTGACTTTTGGGGGATTGATTGATTTTTAACTATGGCCCGGTGGTCTTGTCTTTCTTACTCTTATTTTTACCTTTGTGTTAGGATGCTTTTCTTTCTGTTCCCTGTTGTGCTGTATTCCTTCTGTTAGGCTTTCCCATTTAGGAAGCACAGTAGGGATGCATAGAGACCCTGCCTGGTGCAGGTGAGGTGGTCACAGAGGAAACGATGGGGGGAGGGAGACCTAGAACCAATTGTGAAGCTGTCTTTTCAAAAGCGCCTCAATGATGGAAGTGTAGGAGATGTGCGTTTCAGATCAATAGCGCTTTACAACAAAGCAAACAAACAAACAAACGAAGAAAGCTTTTGGGTACTAAGTAGGTGGTCGGCCTTCACACGCAGCCTGTAACGATTAGAGACCAACCTTGAAATAGATTTGTTGTCCACGATGAAACAGAATGACCGTCACCTATTGACACGGCGATACCCTGGGTATTTGCCGTGGGTTCTCCGACTTGAGCCTGGAAGGGCCCCAGAGACAGGTTTGTTGTTGTTGTTGTTGTTTTAATAATTTTATCTGTATTTATTCATGCATCGTTTTCCACAATACATAAATCCATAGACTGTGCCACGCATCTTCGCAGGCCTGCTGCCGTCATCATTCTCCAAATCTCCACTTTTCCACTTGAGCCCTTGACATCAGCTTCTCCTCTTTTCTCCTCCACCCTTGCTCACCACTCCCCCACCAACCCGCAATACCTTATCCATTATTATTGTTTTGTCATAACTTACACTGCCCGATGTCTCCCCTCGCCCTCTCCAGCAATGTCCGCCCTCCCGATAGCAGGTTATGTGTAGATGCTTGTCGTTGGCTCCCCCTCAGTACCCCACCTTCCCTCCACCCATCCGGCAACTCCACTCTTACTATTGGCCCCAAGGGGTTCATTTGTCCTGGGTTCCCCGTATTTCCGCTTCCCACCTCTACCAGTGTACCTCCTCCAGTCCAGCTGGCTTTGTAAGGTAGAACTGGGACCATGCTAGCTGGGGAGAGGAAGCCTTCGAGAACTAGAGGAAAGTTGAGACAGGTTTTCCATCATGCCTTCTTTACAGAGAAGCGATCTGGGATTTGGAGAGAGCATGAAACCCGTCTGGGGTCCCAGCTAGAGAGTTGGAGAGCTGGGAGTCAAGTCCAGGTCAGCCTGATGCCATCGTCTGTGTTCTAGTCCCTGCTGTGAGGGAAACAGCCATCTGCGAACACCACCCCCTCGCCCCTCCTAAGAGCATTCTTGAGGCTCAAAGAGCCTCATCGCTGTCTCCTACGCAGGCAATGAATGCTTCACCGCTTGTTTTTCCATCAGTAAGCAGGGACAGGACATCCTCTCCTGCCCCCCCGCAAGTCTTCCAGCCCCCGACCCCTACTTGGTGATGAGGAAGAAGACAACCAGGGGCCAGTAATTTTTTTTTTCTAGAGAGGACTGCAGAGTAAATATTGTAGGCAGTGTGGAATGTGGAATCTCTGTTAATAACTACTCAACTCTGTTGAAGACATAAACATTATGCAAATGAATGACCCTGGCTATATTCCCAAACCCCCAAACTTTATTTATAAAAACAGATGGTGGGCTAGATTTCACCTCCGGGTCCTAGCTGACTGGAGCAGAGCTGAGTGGGGTGAGACTTACACAGATGGAAGGTAACAGGGCACTTGTAGAATGAGTGTTTGTGGAAGCTCTGGAGTCAGCTGTCCTGGGTTCAAGTCTCAGCTATGCTACTGACTAGCTGGAGACCTGGAGTAAGATGTCTTGCCTCTGTGTCTCAGATTGCTCAGTGTTAAAGGGCAGTGACAACAATGAGTTCACAGTTAATGCATATAAAGGGCTGGGAACAGATCCTGTCAAATGGATGGGTGGGTGGATAGATGGATAGGTGGGTGTGTGGGTGGATGGATGGACGGACTGATGGGTGGGTGAATTGTGGATGGGTGGGTGGGTGGGTGGATGGGTGGGTGAGTGGATGGATGGATGAGTGGATGGATGGGTAGGTGGGTGGGTGGATGGGTGGATGAATGAGTGGATGGACGGATGGGTGGATGGATGGACGGATGGATGGATGGATGGATGGATGGATGGATGGATGGGTGGATGGATGGATGGATGGATGATATTGTTGTCAAGTCAACTCCAACTCACTGAGGTCTTAAGTACCACAAGTGTTGCCCAATCCTGCACTAAGCCCGTGATCACGGGCACGTTCAAGTTCATCATATTGGCTGTCCTGCCAGCGCATCTCATCAAGGATCTCTCTCCCCCTCTGGGACCTTGTCTTCCCCGAACGTGGCGTCTTCCTCTGACAAGAGAATCCTCCTGACAGCATGGCTCAAACCAGCATGTCAGGTAATCTGCTGTTAGCATCCAGAAGGTCTTCTTGGCTACTTTCCCCAGGTTAATTGGCAGACTTTTGTTCCTGATCAGTAGTGGTTTGGAAATTCTGTCTGAACCTGTCCACCCTGGGTGACCTTCTGGCATCTGAAATATCAGAGGCCTGGCTTCCAGCATCACAGGAGCATGTAAGTCACTGCAGTGCAAAGTCTTTGATCAATATGAGATATTATAATTAAGCAGCTGGATGGGCAAGGGAGTGGGGTAAGTGAAGAATTTGTGTTGCATTTTCCTTGCATTCCCTCCCCCCAAAAAAGAGAGAATGGACAAGGAGGGGTATCAAGAAATGGAGGCATGCCAAGAGTTAGCGGGCACTTGCATGTTGGAGAACAGGGAAGGTGAGGAGGGACAGTCTGGCTGGGGTCTGATTCTAGCGGGCTTCAGATGCCAGGCTGTGGACTTAGATTTTGTTCTCTGGAGCAGAGTTCACAATAAAACTCCCTCGGTGGGCTACCATGGTAGGCAACATTCCTGTGTGAGCCTTAAATATATCCAGAGAGGGACTCTAGCCGAGGTAAACCATGCTGTGGCTTCCCTATGGTTGAGATGAGCTTTCCAAATTGGTAGGAACCCCACTCATACCTCTTCTCTTGGATCCTAATTTCTGTCTGCTCAAGATTATGGGCAGAGGAAATGCCTACGACTTTCTAAAAGAAATAGGCTGAGTTTTTTATTTAATAACTCTATGTCTTAGTAGCATAACATGAAGAATGCCATCGGTGTCACTGAATTATACTTGCAAATGTGTTGAGTGGGCCGACGTTTCGCTGCTGTCTGTCTTTTACCACAATAAAAAATGTGTGTGTGGGGCTGAGCCCTGGTGGCGTAGTGGTTGTGCGCGGGACTGCGGCCCACTGGGACGGAGGTTCAATTCTAGCTCCCAGGAGCAAAGGCTGGGCCTCCTACTCCCACCACCGGAGAGCAGTGATGCCCCCAAAAAAAAAAAGAAAAGAAAAATGTAAAAATGTGTGTGTGTGTGGGGGAATGTCTCAGACAAAAATCTGTGCTCTTAGTGTGTAAGGCACGGCTTATATATACTGCCTTTTTTAGGTACCAGCGAGCCGGTTCTGCCTCATTGGGACCCTCTGCACAACAAAATGAAGCTTTCCCCGGTCTCATGTACCAGTCCCTAGACTTGAGGCCCTTGTTGCAGCTCCTGTGTCATCTTCTAGCCAAAACTTACTCATGGTGCCACTCAAATCCTCTGTTATTCTAATGTCTTTCGTCTTCTTGGCCTGTCGGCAGGGCCTGGGAAAGCCTCCCTCCATGACTCTTCTGTCCTCCTCGGTTTCTGCCCGTGCTTACCACTGTGTGATGCTGCATTGCTGCGCCCCCAAAAGATTCTGCAAGGGTCTAGTGTCAGAAGGCAGTCGGTCTTGACCCCTCCAGGCTTCCCCCACTTATCCAAAGCACGGTTTACGCTACTC
>PVJH01046226.1:0-11938 GCA_004026705.1 Nesogale talazaci | reverse complement strand
TGGATGAGTCTGTTTGTAAATCCAAAGGGACATTGCCAGGGTGCTCAAGTTAAAGAAAACAAACGAACGAACCCTCACTGCCACCCGGACAACGTGGACCCCGGAGCAACTCGATAGGGCAGGGTAGAACCGCCGCCGCTGCAGGTTGCACACCTGACTCTCCACAAGCGTAGAAAGCGCATCTGTCTCTCAGACAGTGTGCGGGGCACGATGCTAGAGACCTGGCGGGGCTGAAGGCGCTTGATTCCGGCTCATCTCGTTCCTTCGTTCGTCTTGTCAGACATCTCTTCTAAGATATTTGCCTTTGGCCTTCTTTTCATCAGGGTAATGTGACTCAAACTGAGTCACACCCTCCAGTGCAGAATGAGGAACAGAGAAGGACCCGAGTGACTCTCAGTAGCACCTTCTCTCGGTGGCCCCCTTTGGATCCCATGAAATTAGTCGCTCTTGTTGTTTTAAGGACAGGAGCGGCTGTCGTCCCAAAGGCTTCTACCATCTGCCCAATCAGCCAGTGAATAACCGTTGCCTTTTCCATCCTCAACTGTTCAGGTGTGGCGGGGCACGCTGGCCCGCATGCGGTACAAGAGGACCAAGGCCGCGCTGACCATAATCAGGTACTACCGCCGCTACAAAGTCAAGTCCTACATCCGGGAAGTGGGCCGCCGCTTCAGCCGGGTGAAGACCATGAGCGACTACGGGAAGTACGTGAAGTGGCCAACCCCGCCCAAAGTCCTTCGCCGTTTCGAGGAGGCCCTGCAAGCCATTTTCCATCGGTGAGAACGTGTGTGTGTGTGTGTGTGTGTGTGTGTGTGTGTGTGTGCTGCGTCCATGCATGGCTGCACGCGTCATAGAGAAGATCACAAATCCAAAACCAGGGTATTGGCTCAACTCTTGGCTGCTGTAACATCATCTGTCACTTTCTCTGTCCCCAGTCTTGTAGATTTCATCCAATTGCCTCCTAAAATATTGGACCCGTCCACTTGTTCTTCCTGTAGCCACCACCCTGAATCCAAGTCCTATTTGAAATAAGCCGCTTGCAAGTGGTCTCTGTGTATTAGCAAAGAGGTGATTCGTTCACGTTGCCACGCTCAAACTAGAGAGTCAGCTACTGAGCTTCCCACAGTATCTTCCCACACCTACACTCACGAGAGCTGTAGAACGCATACTTCATGGTGCTGTCAGGTGAACTCCCTTAGCTGCTGCCCACCTCAAGCTTCACAGAAGGAGAAAGAAGAGCCTGTCTGTTCCCATAAAGTTCCTAGTCCCCAGAGCCTTGTAAATGTGAGTTGGCTGGGGGCGGAGGGGTGGGTGGGTAACGTCTAAGAAGAAATGCTTTCTAGTCTCCCAGCTGATCACAGATTGCAACTTAGGGTGAAAACATGTGTTAGGGCAAGGTTTTGCTTTGGTTTTCAAATAGTCTTATTGACATGTAGTTCTCATACATGCAATTTAATTGTTCAATCACATTAGGATTTGTGCATTCATTGCTACAATTTCAGAACATTTTCTTCTCTTATTCATTGTTGTTAGTTCCTCATCTCCCCCCTCCTTCCCTGCCCTGCCCTGATCCAGTTACTCTCTGTAGAGCTACCTCTCCTGGAAAGGACAATGCTTCTTGTTTGGGTTTTTGACTTTTAAGAGGGAAGCTATTTTAAAAATAAAAAGAGAGCACTCATGAAAATTTGGTCCCTTTTCAGTTGATCATCATTCTTTTATAAGCTACTCGAAATCTGCTGTGTTTGTGGTTGTTTTGAGACTTTCTCTCTCTCTCTCTCTCTCTCTCTCTCTCTCTCTCTCTTTGTTTTTTGAGCTTATTTTTATCTGGTGTACACCTGGTGGCACAGCAGTTAGAGTGCTGCCAACAACAAAATGAGCAATTCGAACCCGTCGGCTGCTTGGAGACGTGGCAGTCTGCCTCTAAAGACTTACTGTCTTGGAAATAAACCCTGTGGGGCCGTTCTGCGCCCTCCTGCAGGGGCTCTGATTCTGGATCAATTCTAGGGTAATGAGGAGTGGCTTATGCCCCAGAGCTAGTGAGCATTGACTTGGCTCCAATGATCAATATAGTCACAAAGCTAAGAGTGTGGCTCTCCAGCATGGCCCTTTGGTATCATGATGCTCCCCAAAGACCACCAGGAAATAATTGACAGCTTGAATGGACGATCGTTGACTTATAAGTCTATGCTAAATTCCATTTTATCTTCCACTGAATTTCACTTTTTGTACCTATCAAAGGAGTAAAAAAGAGAGGGAAGAGGGATGTGCTTCAGAAAGGTAGCCATTTGCTTGAGAAAATGACTGCTCATTAAAAAAATCAAATAACACGGAATTATTGAAATCAAAAATACCTCTAATCTTCAGCGCAACACTTTATGTGTTAATTAAGGGCAGACTTTTGAATACATGGGCAATATTTTTGTTGTTTTTATTTTGTTTTGATGAACCATTGTCCTATGTGCCTGAATTTTATACATAATTTTAAAAGTAATTATGTATGAGTGCATGAAAGTGATAGGAAAATATATTGAAGATAAAGTCGAAACCCTCCACACTTCTCTTTGGTTCTCTGCCATTTTCTCTTCCTTTTTTACTCCTTTAAGTGAGTCACTCACTAACAACTAAGAGTATCCTTTTTGTGCATTTACACACACACACACACACACACTAGCACACTGGGAGACAGCAAGTATGGATTAGAAACACAGGCCCTGGCTCCATGCTCCTGCTCAACCACAAGCCAGCTGTGCAATGTGGGCAGACGTCGACCCTCTTTCTGGGCTATCAAAGGGGCCAGCCTCCGATATACTCACAGCAAGGGTTCAACAGGCAGTTTTGCAGCGATAATTATTATTTATTATAACAACGATATAGAGATCATGACATAGAGAGAAAGAAACAATAAGAGTCAGACATACATAACACCAGGATAACACGCTCACCTCCGCCCCATATGGTGGTCCGTGTGAAGAGGGAGAGGGAGACAGGAGAGGGAACTACATGATGAGGGAGAGGGGCCGAGAGCATCCAACACTGGGGTGCAGGAGAGAGGCAGGGGCGACGCAGGAGCGAGAGCCAGGAGCGAGGGTCAACGACGAGTGTGGCGAACATTAATTTTCCCCGTTTAAGTAGCCTAATAGGGCACACCTAATTTCTCTAGTCACCAGTCAGGACATGCTGCAAAGCGGGGGCTGCCTTAAGGGCTATAAGACGATAATGGTTTAGGGATGACTCATGACTAAGAGGAGAGGGATGTGATAAGGAAAGACTCCAGGCTCTATATTGTTAGGGGTCATTGACAATGACCCTGAATCCCACCCATAGGCCTCAAGGGAAGCAGATCATTCTAACTTGAGTCATGCAAAGCCCTCAGCTAACTGGGAGCATCAGGGAGATTAGCTACCTTAGTCAGCCTCATCATGAGTCAGACGAAGACCTCATAAAATTGGGAGTTTCAGGGAGAATAGCTAATTTAATTTCCACACCAAATACTGGTAAATAGTTTGCTTAATATTTTGGAGTATTATAATTGTGGAAAAGTTCTGTCTTCATTCCATACTGGGTCCTAGTCTCTGCATTTGTAAAAGGCTTCTCACTGAAACCTTTCATCATAATCCTCATAAAAGATAAGGAGTGTGGGCTGAGCCCCGGTGGCATAGTAGTTGTGCTTGGGACTGCGGCCCACTGGGACGGAGGTTCAATTCCAGCAGTGGGGCTGGGCCTCCTACTCCCATCACCAGAGAGCAGTGATGCCAAAAAAAAAAAAAAAAAGATTAGGAGTGCATATGCATAAAGCATTTCATGTCATGAGAATACACAGTAAGCACCTAAGAGATGTTTGCTCATAATTACGAGCCATATTCCTACATCTCACATATCATAGGATTTTGTTTCTGTTTTTTTTGGGGGGGGAGGGGGTGCATCACTGCCCTCTGGTGGGAGCGGCAGGCCCATCCTTGCTCCTAGAGAGCTACTGCTGGATTTGAACCGCCAACCCAGTGGGCTGCAGACCCGCACTCAACCACTGCACCACCGGGACTCAGCCCCATAGGATTTTTTTAATACAAGCACAATTATATTCTCTGGAGCGTTACACAGGAGCCCTGGTAGTGTCGTGGTTACGCAGCAAGCTGCTAACCACAAGGTCAGCAGTTCAAAAGCATCAGCCACTCCCTGGGAGAAAGAAGGGCTTTGCACTCCCACAGAGTAATAGTCTCAGCAACTCCCACGGGCAGCTCTACCATGACCTCGAAGGTGGCAGTGGGCTGCTATTGACTCCGAGGCAGTGAGTTTGGGTCTTTGCTCGTGTATCATTACGTGACTTGAACATATGTCTTAGAGACTTGTCCATGACAGTAACCTGCATAGTCTTCTTTTTGAGGTTTTTTACTTATGGCCTACACTTTATTAATTCTTTTTGTTTGTTTTTATTTTTTTGGCATCACTGCCCTCAGATGGTGGGAGTAGGAAGCCCAGCCTTTGCTCCATGGAGCTGGAATTGAACCTCCATCCCAGTGGGCCGCAGTCCCGCGCACAACCACTACACCACCGGGGCTCCGTCCTATTAATTCTTATAAAATGCCGTTTATCCCTTCTGTGGGTACTTGGCTAACCCCTAATAAATTACAGGTTGTGACTTAAGTCCCAGGATGCAGTGGCAAAGACACATTCAGGAGACAGTCCCAGCCTTTCCTGGGCATCGTGTCCCTGAGCATTTGGAAGTGACACATCTGCTCTGCTTATTGACTGAGAACACACACACACACACACACACACACACACACACACACACAGTCTGATCATCTAGTCAGGGGTTCGCAAGCTTTTCCATCAGTGGCCAGAGAGCAAATGTTTTGGCTTGATTGAGCTAACTGTGATCATCAATTCTTATTTGGGTTTGGTTTTTGTAACTCTTTTCAAAATATCAAAAATATTCTTAGCTCACAGCCAGTATAAAAGCAGCCCCCGCCCAGTGGCTCATGCTGCAGTTTATCATCCCCTGATGTAGTCTCTCCATCCTATTTACTTCAGATTTCCGCTGAGCCCCGGTGGCATAAGTGGGTGAGTGCAAAACTCCGGCCCGCGCGGGCTTGGCAGTTCAAATCCAGCGGCGGCTCTCAGGAGCAGCGCTGGGTAGCTCCCACAACCACCAGAGGGCAGTGATGCAAAAAAAAAATTAAATAAAATAAAAGAGATTTACTTTTAAAAAAAATGTAGTCTGTGGACTACTCAGAGAAGTGTGTTGAAGTGTTCCACGGTGACCGTCGGGTGTGGGGGTTGTTTTTGCTGACCTGCACAGCAAGTTCGCCGCTCCACATCTGTAGGCGTTTGTGCGTGCTCACTTGCTGTGTTCTCTCTTCCTCCAATCCTCTGGCCCCGGTGGACATGCAGCGGGCCCCTCACTCCCTTTAGCACTCTGCTCACAGCCTTTGCTCCCACCCCGTCCGAACTGGTAACTCCTGCTCTCCCTTCTGAAGTTGGCTTACACTGCTTGTTTTCCTCCATGCCACCTGGCTCTGTAACTCACACCATCTATTTGCTCGTTTCCGGATTCACGGGCGTCTCCCCTCCCTGGACTATGATCGCCTGAGAGGACCTTGCCAGGTACGCTCACTTCTCTACTTCCTCCCTCTAGAACAGTGCCTGGAGGATGACAGGGACTCAGGTAACACTGGGCGCATGAATGTGTGATGACTCTAAAATTCCTACGCTCTAAAATAAACATGTATTATGAGGGCTCTTATATCAATCACTAGGTTCTAGTTCAATTTTTTTAATAAAAGATCATTTTATTGGGGGTTTCTTACAGCTCTTGTTACAATCCATACATCAATTGTATCAGACATCTTGGTATATATATTGCCATTATTCTTTTCTTTTCTAAACAGTTACTTTCTATTGAACTCTGGGGATCTGTTCCTCTTTTCTTCCCTACCCCCCCCCCCAATGACTCCTTGATAGATTATAAATTGTTATTATTTTCATATAGCAAAGCAAATTTAACAAAAATGTCTGCCCATCAAAAGTATGTATATCTTAGCAAATAATGTATAGGTTTTGGTATCCGTGTAATTTCTATAGCCAAGACATAGAAGGAAGGACTTTGGTTTAATTCTTAAGCTTAATCGCAACTCTACTGGACTCACCAAAATGACTCGGATTGTGTCTTTAACGTCATCATGGTGAGACACAATGTTGTGCATTTACTTGTAGATGGAGAGCAAACCGCCTCATCCAGAGCATTCCTGTTGAAGATTTGCCCCAAGTCAGAGCAAAGGTTGCCGCCATGGAAATGCTGGAGGGTCAGAGGGCTGACCTCGGGCTCCAGAGGGCCTGGGAAGGGAACTATCTGGCGTCGGTAAGTCCAGAGTCTCTCTGCTCCCTTCACCAAGAAAACGGGCATTTTTCTCCAACCATTCATTGGTAAAAAGGATAAAACACTTTCAGAAATGAGAGCATTTCTATGAGCCATATTCATCGAAAAGAAGTTGATTTCTTGTCCATAGCTGTGTACTGTTTGACGTCTTCCATTAATTGCCCCACCTTTAAAAAAGGGTTCTCTAGGTTGCTTTAGAAACACTCTGTAGGGTCTGAGCCCCGGTGGCGTAGTGGTTGAGTGGGGGACTGTGGCCCACAGGCTTGGCGGTTCAAATCCGGCAGCAGCTCTCCAGGAGCAAGGCTGGTTAGCTCCCATGACCACCAGAGGGCAGTGATGCCCCTCCCCAAAAAGAAAGAAACCTTCTGTACTCTGGCCTTCAACTGCTTAAGCCTTCCCTCGCATAACTCAGCAACTCTTAGAGTAGCCACATTTATATTGATTGTTCTGGAGAAACTTGGAAGCTGCATTTCATCCTTTCTCCCGGGAGCTGAAAAGGGCATGTGTGGACCTGCCTGCAGGCCGTGATAGACCGTGTAAGAGGAGCTGTCCTTTCATCTGACAGGCTAAGCAGATGCATTTTATCTTTTTATTTCCTCCTATTTCTTTCAGAAATCAGATACGCCACAGACCTCAGGCACTTTTGTGCCGGTGGCTAATGAACTGAAGCGGAAGGACAAATACATGAACATCCTCTTCTCCTGCCATGTCCGTAAGGTAAGATGGGCTTGAAGCTGGCCTCTTGGAAAGAAAGGGCTGAGATGGGTGAAAGTCACTCCTACAGACTTGCGATGAGACCTCGCAGCGGGTGTGTGCCTGACTCCATCATCGATCTGTTGTGGCGCATGGTTGGAATGGCCAAAGGAAAGCACATTAGGAGGTAGGCTATACAGTCTTCCTAAAGGAAATAGACTCTTTGGTCCCCTTTCTTTTAAAAGGGGGGGGAAGAACATGGTTTGGGAAAGAGAAAAATTATCCACTGAGCGTTGAAGAGTCTAGAGACAAGTGTGGTAGGCTATGATGATGTCTGCTTGTCTGAGCAGAGGGCGGGCATCGCCGTTTACCTGGAGATGGCAGGAGTTGAGCAAGTGCAAGAGTGAAAGGTGAGGTCATCTGTGGTCAAAAATGAAACGCACAGTTAGAAAACCAGAGAAAATGGAAACCGTCTAAAAGAGGATTTTGTTAAAAGTACATAAATACATAACAACGTGGTAATGGATTGAAGAGATAGGGATGGAAACGATTGAGAGTAGAAATTAATGAGGTAGGAAAGAGATAAGCAATAGAGAAAAATCACAGAAACGCAAAGTTGGTTCCTTGAAAAGCAACCAAACTGGCCAACCTTTCAGAAGGTTGCTCAAGTATTCTCACTGAAGAGAAAGATTGTATTGCGTGGCTGTGGCTGTGGCTGCTGGGGGTCCTCGAGGCAGTTCCAGCTCAGCACTGCCCAGTGTACAACAGAGAGAAACCCCACCCGGCCCTATGCCATCCTCACAATCTTTGCTGTGTGAACCCATTGGTGCAGTCCCTGTGTCCCGCCATCTCAGTGACCCTCTGCTTTACCAAATGTGATGTCCCTCTCAGGGGACTAGTCTTTCCTGAGAACACAGCCAAAATACTTGAGATGTAGTCTTTCCATTCATACTTGTGAGAAGCATGCTGGTGCTATTTCTCTCAAGCCCCTTTCTCATTCTATGGCACATTCAATATTCATCCTTATTCACTGTCCAGCTCTGGCATGCATAGGAGACCCCTGAAAATAACCTTGACTTCAGGCAGGTTCACCCTCGTCCTTAATCTTTTAGCACTCTCTAATCTTTTAGCACTTTAAAGGGGTCTTTGGCTCAGCTAAGTCCACATGGAAGAAACACACCATCATCAGTCACCAAAGGATTATAAATCATATAACCCGAAGTCAAAGGAGGACCTAACCTGGGAGAATCTGATTTGCAGAAGGCTGTGGATGTCAGTGGGAGCTCAAGATTCCTTTGTGTGGACTACATAGGAAATAAGCCTCAGGTGATTCCCAGTATCCACAATTGAGGAATGGGAAGAAAGTGGTTATTAAACAGAGTGCATTGGAGAGATTAGAAAATCAAAGGCATAAAGTGCAGTTGAAATTTTGTTAGTTGATTTGCCCCTTCATTGCATGCTGGACCTGATCTGGTGTCCAACATTTTCTGTATGTTGGGTTTGTATTGTTTAGTTTGGTTTTTGTTTGTTCGTATTTGGGAGTCTCTCAGAGGAGTTATGTCATTGGCGATCACCCTCCTGAAGTTGTGTTGTATGTTTTTTGGTATATGAAACCCAGAGTTGATGAACCTATAGAGACAGCAAGTCAGATATTGGTTTCAGGTGGGAGGAGGGATTCAGTGGGGGTGCTGGAGTAAAAGGAAGATGATACCAAGGAGTGCAGAAAGAGAAAGAATGTTTGGAAATTGATTATGTTAGCAATTGTACAGTTCCACTTGAGGTGAGTGAACTATGGAACTATATGATATACATATTAATTCCCAATTAATAGTTTTAAAACATCTTTGGCAGCAAGCAGATTTATTTTTTGACTGCTGCTTTCATAGGTGCTGATTGTGGAGTCAACTAAGATGAAATCCTTCATAACTTGAGTCTCTTTTCTGTTGATGATGATGTTGCTTATTGGTCTAAGTGTGAAGATTTTTGTCTTCTCTCATTGAGGTGTAATCCACACACCTCGCTGATAAAGAGGTCATTGTCTTCGATCATCATTAGAAAATGCTCCTTGTTTTCAGCAAGCAAGGTGGTGTCATCTGCATACCGCAGGTTGTGAAGGAGTCTTCTTCCAATCCTGACGGCCTGTTCTTCTTCACACAGCTGGGCTTCATCTCTGTAGGGCCAAGAAGCTATTCTTAACATTTGAACATGTCTTGGATGTGTGTTTAAGCATGATAAGGATGAAAAGTTCAACTCATTAGATATACAGACTTAAAAAACACACGGCAGTCTGGTTTAGTGTTAGAATGACATGCGTGGCATCCAGGAGAGCTTACTGGGCATATTCTCAGGGTGATGACCACAAGCCAAAGTCTAGGAGAGCTCCAAGATGCTTTATTTTACAAGTGCACCTGGAATTGATAAGCCAAGCAGAAGATGCCTTTTGCTAACCAGATGCACACATCCACACGCACACCAAAGTAAAACCATGAGGCCAGTATGAAAACACAGCAGAAAACTGTGCCCTTTCCAGCACCCTCATGCCTGCTACCTAGGCTACCATCCTCTTTGCTACTTACTGCCCAGGTGTCCAGGGAGTCAAGTGAGCCTTCAGTACAACTATCCAAAGAGTTGGGGCTGCAAAGAACTGCGTCATCTTGGGTAATGACAATTTACTGTCTCTCAGAGGACTTGTCTCTCCTTGGAGCCTGCTGAATAAAAGTGGAGAGATTCCCAGGCCTATATTTCCAAGATCAGTGAAAACTCAGCTTTCTTCACATTATAGCTTAGAGAATATCTTCTTTAGAGATCTTCCCATCCCAAGGATATGCCAATGTCAACTTGATGTGATTTTAGTGAAACCATCTTCTTGATTCTTTTGAAAGCAGTTGCTTGCTATTAACCCCAAAAGTGTGTAAGAGGCTTCTGCAAATAGGTACTCACCTCATGGTGTATTTTCTACTGGACTATCTCTCCAGGGAAACTTTTTCTCAGGTCCCCCGTGGAACAGACTGGTCCTATAAATAAGTCACTGGAAACGTTCAGGCAAAAGCAAAAATGGTAGGGCTTGTTTTGGGGATTTGTTTGATTTTTCTTTGTTTTGGTTGAGGACTTTAGCTTTGAGTAATAGAAAAAAGACGAGATCTTTTCCAAAACTGAATCAATAATCTAGTTTTGCTATTAATGTATGAAGTTACAGGGAAGAAAAATAGCCTTCCCATGCCATAATTATTTGCATTAAGTCTAGAATTTAGGAATTTACATATGCATGTAGAATTTTTTTGCCATTTTGATTTAGCTTAGTTACGCAACCAAAAGCTTCTCCTTTATTACATGATGTCCTTCCCACACACTTGATTCAAATTTGAAGGATAATTTGAGTTGCTAAGACAGAAGGTAAGGATTTATGACGTGTTCTCTTTAGAATTTCCATTTTTAAAAAAAAGAAAGTAATGTTTCCAACAGAGCTTCAAAAAACTGCTGCTCTGCTTATTGTTTATAAATGAATTCACAGGCACTATCCCAGAAAGGACCTCATTGTGCACTTCATCACTGTGGTCTACTGGTTCTGATGCTAGCATGACCTTGTGATATTATGCAACATATTTTTGTCTTGTTTCAATGGTATTCTTTGCAACACATGCACATGATCCTCAATACAATTCTACAGAAGACGAGAAACTCTCCTTTACCTTAGTGATGACTAGGACTTTCCACCTTAGCTTTCAATGATGCTCACAGTTTTCTGTTGATTTATTAATAGGTGTTTGCTGGGAGGGGGTTTCATGATTAATTGCTTTGAGGAAATGCTGCAGTAAACAGTTAAATTTGCCCCTGAAGTGCAGAATTATCAACACCGTCCATGTATTTGTGGTGATGAATATTCTAGAGGGGGCTTTGGTTAGCAGTGGTTCTCAAACCAGCCTGTCCAGGAGTCCATACTTTTGCAGAGGGTGGCATCAGACTGGCATGCAGAACCACAGAGGAAAATGCAGAGGTGGGGGGCGGCTCCCCATGCACCCTGTCCCAGGCCTTCTGACAAGTGCCCAGCCTCCTCTCGGGCAAATTGTGTTTGTGTCACTTTATCTACCAAGATCCTACTGAGACATGCTATTTTACTCTTAATTCCAGGCACCGTATTTGACATGTTGAAGACTGAAAAATAAGCTTTTGTTGTGAAGGAGATATTTAGAGAATTGATTAGGTTTTTTGGTTTTGACTTTGGGTTTTTAAAATCATTTTATTGGGGGAATCATACAACTCTTATCATAATCCATACATCCACCCATTGTGTCAAGCACATTTGTGCATATGTTGCCCTCATTATTTTCAAAGCATTTTCTTTCTACTTAAGCCTTTAGTATCAGCTCATTTTTCCCCCTCCCTCAAGCGTTTTTTTTTTAGGTTTTTGAGGTGTACTATATGCTACCAAAGTTAAAGATGTTTTCAAATTAACCGTTAACGCCTCTCTATTTTGAATAAGAACTTGGGAATCGAGAGAAATTAAACATACAAGGGAGCTTCAAGAAATTCCATGAAACATAGAATTGAAAGATTGTGTGTGTGTGTGTGTGTGTGTGTGTGAGATTAGTTGTTCTTGAGTCAACTCAGGCCCATTGCAACTTCATAGACAAAAAACTACCCAAGATGGAGCCTTGGAGGTACAGTGGTTACACGTTGAGCCGCTAACTGCCAGGTCGGCAGTTGGAAACCACCAGCCAGCTCTGCAGGAGACAGACAAGGCTTTCTACTCCCTTGAAGAGTTACAGTCAGGCTGAGCCCTGGTGGCGTAGTGGTTGTGCGCAGGACTGTGGCCGACTGGCTTGGCGGTTCAAATCCAGCAACAGCAAGGCTCGGCCTCCCGCTCCCAACAGA
>PVJH01046225.1:0-11911 GCA_004026705.1 Nesogale talazaci | reverse complement strand
TGGCTTGAGCTGGATGGTTTGGTTTGTTGTTTTTGTGTTTTTGAATACACTACTATGAATCCAAACTCTTAGGTTGCTTATCATTGTTGTTAAGTGCCATCAAGCTGGTGTTGAATCACATACAAAGAAAAGAAATACTGCCGGGTTCTGTGCCATCATCACAATGGTGCCCATGTGAAAGCCCCTTAATGCAGCCATTCTACTAATCCTTCTGTGCAGTGCTTTTCTTTTTTCACCGCCCCTCTCATTTACCAAGCGTAATGTTCATTATCAGAGACTAGTCTCTCGTGGAAACATGTTCAAAGCGCATAAGGAGAAGTCTCACTCTTCTTGGCTCTCCTGAGTCACGCTCCACCAGTAAATGAAGACTGGAAGGCTTTACTCCCAGAGGCTTTACTACCTTCCGCCATCGTGGTCGACTGTATTTTGAGAAAGCAGTTCCTCCACAATCAAACATCACCTTGCTCTTTTGCAATCACTGACTCTTGGTCTTTGTAAAGGTTTTCTCGAGAACAGAAGTAATTGTTTTGGAATTCCTAGTTTTTGTGATATTATCCATAATTTATTATGATGTATTCAGTCAAATGATTTTGCAAAGTCAAGAAAACACCAGCAAATAACTGTCTGGAATCCTCTGCTGGCAGTGAGATCTTTCTGACATGAGCAACGGTATTCCCAACTCCATATCCCCATCTGAATCCAGCTTGAATTTTTGGCAATCATTCCCTCGCAATATGCAGCTGTAGCTATTTAATAATTGTACATAATGAAATTTCACCTGTGTGATATTTATATTATTCAAAATTTTCCACATTTTTGGATCACTGTGATTTGAAATGGGCACAAGTATGGATCTCGTCCAGTGAGTTGGCTAGGTAGCTATTTTCCAAATGTCTTAGCATAACAATTGGGTGCTTACAACACTGCATCTGTTTGCTAAGACAGTTCTATTGGTACCCTATCATATATAACTGCTAATGGTTTCAGTGTAGCTTATACTTTTTCCCCTTTAGTACTTTGGCTCTTAATCATATGTTTCCTTCTGAAATGATCAACATCAACCGATTAGTTAGGGTGCAGTGATTCTACATCAGTTTTATCCATTCTCCCTTAAAGATTCCTGTGTCACTCAATATCTTGCGCACAGAGTCCTTCAGCGTTTTAACTAAAGATTTGAATTTTTTTTCTTTTCATTTGAGAAATTCTGATCATATTCTTACCCTTTGACTTGCTTACTATGCATTCTGTCTTGTGAGGCTAATTTGTCTCACATATGCTGAGCATATGGTCACGAGAGACCAGTGCCTTTAGAAGGACATCCTGCTTGCAAAAGTGCAGGGGCAGTGACGAGATGGACTGATGCCGTGGCTGCCACACGGGCTCAAGCGTAAGAGCAACTGTGAGAAAGGCACAGGACTGGCAGGGTTTTCTGTTGTTGTACACAGGGTCACTAGGAGTCAAAACAAATTGTAGCCAAAGCTGTGTCTTCCATACAAATAAATTTACTTGGTTTCCATCTATTATTTACTGGTCTTCCTTTCAATGTGTCTTTCTCAAAAGAGGAGAGCATGTACTTATTCAATTCAAAATGGCCATTTCAAACCTTTACAGCCTAGAAGATTGATCTTCATTTGTTTCATTTCCTTTTACTGAATTCCAAGTTTCCTAGATTCATACTTTGGACATCTCATGTGTAAATGCTTAGACATTAGTGTGAAATGTTCTCACAACAACTGATGACTGCACTTGCTGGTTTTGCTCATGTTGCTGGGTTCCATGCTAAATCAACCATATTCCTTGTTTTGTGGCATCTGCTGATGTCTGATCCAATTGTTACAACGACTGTATCAATCCATTTGATTGAGGACCTTCCTCTTTTTAAAATTCCTCTCCACTTTACCAAGCGCAAGATATCCTTGACCCAAGCCATAATATTTTCAATCGCCTCCAACGAATGTTGCATTGGGTGGGCAGAGTAGAGGGGGAAAAACAGTGACATATGTGTTATATGTATATATATATACACACACACACATATATATATGAAAACTTTGTGCCAAGAAGTATTATATACCAAGATAGCTTTCCCTCCATTCTAATCAAGTCCATAAGTCGATAAGAACAGATACACTAGTCGATATGTCCTTCTTCAAACTCAGGCAGCCACATACAGATAGATTCAGAATTCATGAAGATATCCAGCTGCTGATCTTAGAATCATGCGGATCCAAGGGTCGGGGAAACATGGCTGGTCTCAGGTCACTAGCAGTGCCAACAAGCAAGGTCAACAGAAAAGCAGAGGAATGGGGAGTTTCCCAGGAAGTTACTTAGGAAAAGGACAAGCCAACAAAGAGGCACAATCATGCCAGTACCTAATTGGCAGGTTGGATACTAACCTGAGACTTTCATACAAATTCAAATTGACATGAAATTATATAATTATCACACTTGTGAAAGTTGGACATTGATCAAAGAAGACCACGGAAGAATGAGTATGTGTAAATTGTGGTTCTAGAGAAGAATATTGAAAGATTGAAACATAATGTTTTCTATACAAAAAATCAATTTTTGTATAGATTATTTTGCAAATAATATTCCAAATATTCTACAGCATAGAAAATAAGTCAGTGAACCTAAGCTATTTCAACAACTAATGTAAAAGTCAGTTGATATCCCACAGTGATGCATACTTCAATTTGTTATATAAATAAATATTATAAATACACTTGCTATATAAATTAATACTATAATTACAAAAGAAAAAGATAGAGTATCCCACACAAAAGATCATAAAATGCAAACTTACTCGATGACATAAAATATTTTTCATTATATAAATATTGAGGATATTGGATATGTTATATTGAATATAGATCCAATATTTGAAGATATTTGATATGTTAATATCATATTACATTTTACTCATGTTATATCAATTATGTGCTAGATTGCATCCATGTGTATGTCAAATATCTCTTAAAGGTAAAATAATAATAAATATTCTAGGGCACATTTCTATAAGTAAATCCCCTACAGGAACTTGACTGAAATCACTGCAATTCTTTATTTATTGCTGTTCCCTTGCATTGGTGCATCACCTGGGACTTTGCTTGGTTACCAGGCAGTGTTCAAAGAGCATTGCCAGTTTTACTGGCCACGTTACTGGATTAGTGGATGCATATATGTCAAATGGTTCTCTCCAGGTGGAGAAAACCTGTTTTCTATGAATAGAAATGGTTCCTGTTTCAATGACAGAAGCAGAGCTTACAAGTCATGGTAAATGGTAGAGGCCTGCTATATTAAACAGCCTTGCTCATGGGAGCCCACTGGACCCTGTTTAAACTTCATTTCCCACTGCCACCTCTTCCTGCACTGGAGCTTTAGTGATTTAATTTAATGCCCTGCCAGTTTCATTGTGTTCTGACTGCTGGACACCCAAGGATCTTAGGTCTGGACAACCGGAGTCCCTGGTTGGTTGATGTCTTAAGCATCCCCCGTTCTTGCTTTTTCGGTCCACTGTCACTGCTTACCTCTTCTGTGTTGGAGCTTCTTCCAGTAAATTGATTCAGCGCACCTTTGCATTTAGCAAATATATTTGTCAAAGGTTTACTGATCATCTCCAACAACCCTTAGCGCAATTTAAATATTTTGTTTGGCTTTTGTATCGTATTGTTGAAATAAATAGTGCTATGATAAGTGTCATTATCATCAAAGATACTGAAAAGTAGTGGAAAGGACCTTAAATACTTGCTATAATATTCACAGAATTCACAAATCAAGTCATAAGGAGAGAACCAGTCTCTCTCTCTCTCTCTCTCTCTCTCTCTCTCTATATATATATATATATATATATATATATATATTCTTTGTTCAAAATATAAAAGTTTCCTGTTTCAATCAGAAAAGTGGAAAAGAGACACATGGTTTCGTGCTTCTTGCCCATAGAAATATTATTCCTTTTCTTGCTGGAAAGAAGGAACACAAAGGAAGAAAGAGGCTAGAGGTAGAAAATAGAGAGAGGACATATATCTTCAGGTGCATCTTGACAGGGTTTCCTTTATGATATTGAAGAAGCAGGCAGTATGATAGCACAGGTACATATAATGAAGAGTAAAGCAGGCGGAGGACAGAAAGCCTCTAACAACCAGAAGAACAGAACAGACAACTCTGACAAGTGAGGGCCTTTTAATCAGAGCGATGCCCAGCGTTTCAGATACGGGTCTGAGCAAGGGAGAGATCTCCTTCCTGCAGTGAGGCCTGAGGCTTCATTTAAAAAGAAGACTCGCTCAAGAGGTGTGAGTAAAATTGGCATTGTATTGGTTCATTAAGGGAACCACATTTTGAGAGACACAGTATGTAGCAGCAAAACCTGACTTAGAATACGTATACTAAGTTTTGATGGCTTATTGATCATGTGCTTTGAACGATCAAATCAAAGAAAACCGCCTTCCTCTCTTATAAAAACGAGGCAACTGTGATCTTGATCAACATGGAGGGACAACAGAAACAGCACAACTAATATAATGATTCCTCCTCTCCTGTCAGGACTATCAACAATTACCAACAGCCTGGTGTTCCTTTAGCTATGCTCTCTATACTATCTTTGTGAGTATTTCAAATCAAAACTCAGATAACATCTTATTTTACTTATAAATATGCTAGTGTTGATTTTAACAGGAGAGATGTTTTAAAAATCATTGCCATCATTTTCTTATATCTAATAGTAAAAATCATTTTTATTATCTAATGTCCAAATCATATTCAATTTCCCTGTGTCAAAAATGTCATTTTATTTTCTGAAGGTAAATTCATTTGAATCAGATAATTTTTTTCTCTCATATTACATTTGCTTCCTAAGCTAAAACAAATTTTAAGCTCACTTTTAAAATACACATTTAAAAAAACAGAAAGGAGAACGCTTGTCTAGCAGATTTTTCTTCTTTTCTAATTAACTGGCAGGATCTTGGAGGCTCCCTTAACAGAATATTGCTGTATTTTATTCAAAGACATGTGGGCTATTCATGGCAGGGAATGTACCTTGGGGGAGGGCAGCCAGTTGGCAAAATAAAGTCTTATTTCCAAAGCTATTTATGTATAAACTTCTTCGGACCAGTCTTCCTGTCATGGAGGGGATTCTGGATCATACACGGACTCTACAGTACGGAGTAGAACCTCGCCTATGGGTTGTTAATGCTGTGCACCTTGACCAGAGCAGGAAGCCACCGTACCACAACCCATAAACCACGACTCCACCAAAGTTCCTTAAAACTAGTCATTTAGATCTTAGTCTCATTTTCAATACCATTTGAGCTATCATATTAAGTATTTTATGATATCTTAACTTTTGTAGGACAGTCATAGTGTTTCCTTATCTGAATTTTAATGATGTGAAGAGTAGTTAACAGCAGACAATATGACAATGATCATATTAATCTTATTCTTGTTTGCAATGAACCTTTGACCTATTAACCCTGCGGGTCTGAATTTCCTGCTAGGTAATCTTCACAATTATAGGCAATGGCTACCAGAATTTTAATACACTTTAAAATAGAATGCCACAGTGGCTTTGGAAATAAACCAAGTTTCCCAAGAAAAAATGCAGAAATCTGTTTTCGGGAATAATGCTGGGACATTTTACCACTCAAAACCTTGATGATGCCAGAAACACAGTGGAATCAATCACTAGCAATTTAAGCTACCAAAAAGAAGTGGGAAGGTCTATTGGCCCCAAACCACATCAACTACTTAAGTTCTTTTGGTGGTTGTGCACAGTTGAGCTAATTCCAGCTTATAATGACCCCGGGGATGGAGTAGATGGTTTTCCTGTGGAGTGCCTTGTGTGTGGTTTTTACAGAAAAGGATCATCAGATGTTTCTTCTCACAGAGCGGCTGGTAGTTTCAAACCACAAGCATCTCAATTAGCAGCCAAGCACCAAACCAGTGCCTCACAAGGGGTCCTTAAATCTGCTTTTTGTGGTTAACTGATGCTCAGTTGGTTTTGATTCAGGGCCTGTCCACTACATACAACACAGCACACACATCTCAATCCTGAACCATGCACACAATTGTGGTTATGTTCAGTTTCCTCGTTGCAGACACTACATCAATCCGTCTGGTCAACTGTCTTCACCTTTATCACTGTTCCTCAATTTAACCAAGCATTATGTCCTTTTCCAAGGACTGCTTTCTCCTGATAATATGTCAAAAGTACATGATGTGGAGTTTCACTAACATTTCTTCTAAGGAGCACTCTGGCTGTGCTTCCAGGATATATCTGTTTGTTGTTTTGGTGACCCCTGGCATTTTCAACACTCTTTTCCAGTATTACAATTCAAATGCAGTGATTGTTTCTACAATGTTTCTTATTCAATGTCCAACTATCACCTACATATGAGGTAAAGGGAAATAGCATAGCCTGGATCAGATGAACATTGGTCTTCAACACTTCAACACGTCAACACTTCAAAGAGGTCTTGTGCAACACATTTAGCCAATGGGACATGCCCTTTGATTTCTTGATTGTTCCTTCCAGAAGTACTGATTATGAATCCAAGCAACATGAAATACTTGACAACTTTGATTTTTTTCTCAGTTTATCATGTTATCTTGGCTTATGTGGACTACTACTTAGAGTTAGTGACAGAGAAGAAATTTTTAAGCAACACATATTTTTTCAATTCAAACAATGCTACTGGATAACATGACTTAATGAATATTATAACAACTTGCTATCAAGTAATTCCACAGTTAATTTTAGAAGGAATACCCTAAAGACCAAAGACCTTATATTTAAGGTTCTTTGAATGTATTGAACACAAGCGAAGGAAAAAGGTTGATGATATCTTTTTTGTATTTCTAGAGAAAGGTGTATTAGGATGTAATTTTAATATGTCTATAGAAAATAGGAAGCCACATTTCACTTCATTCTACATGATAGCACTTGAATAGAATATGAGCAAGAGAAAGGTTGTAGGATTAAAGAATCTGAAAGAGTAGATTAGCACCTCACTGGAATGTGCTCCAACATTCCAGTTTTCCAAGGATATGTTTTCCATTTCAGTGACTATTGTAGGTTTCATTGTGAGTACTTTCAACACAATAATGTGGTCTTATTTGACTGTTTTGAATCTTAACATCAAATTTTGATAATAATTTAATTTTATTGTAGACTTTTCTGTGTAGATATTTGAATTATATGTATGGCTTTTTCTTGCCTGATTGCTTTCTTTATCAAGTAATAAGAACTCTGGTGGTTCACACATTGGGCTACTAAACACAAGACTAGAAGTACAAAGCCACCAACATCTCTGCATGAGGAAGTTGGGACTTGCTGCTCTCTTAAAGATGTATCGTCTTGGAAACCAAAAAGAGGCAATCCTGCTCACTCAACCCTACTCTATTTTTATGAATCAGAATTAATTTGATGACAGTGAATATGTTTTTCCCTTATTATTATATATTTTCTCTTTACTAAATGGCCTCTCTTCTAATACTTAAAAGCAAAACAAGCCAATGTATATGATTTTTATGAGCAGAAGAGTGTTATCTCAGCAGATAGGAGGCTAGAAATTTGAATTCAAGGTCAGGGTCAATGGGGTTTCTAGTCTGATAGATCAGCTTACTTTCATCATCACTAGGTATCCAGCTCATTCTTCATTATGAGCATTTTTGCTTTTGTAAAATGACAAAGTCTTGTTTTTATTTTTTGCTTTGAGATTTAATCACTGTGAGTCACTAAGAGCAAAAGAGATTTGATAGTTGTGGGTTGGGTTTGGGAACTCCAGTATATAGCCTAGCTTATATAAGTAATAATAATAATAATAATAATAATAATAATTTAAATGCATTTAAAAGATTATTGCTCCACAGTTGAATGCATGAGCTCATTTTTTAAGGTAACAAAACAAAACAAGTAAACTGATTACAGTTCAGTCAATGGCTGCTTATAATGAACCATAGGCGAGAGTACCATGACCTCATATGGTTGACAAGAATCCTGATGTTGTTACCAAAGCATGGCTCCCCAATAATAAGATGAGGCTGTCTGCTCCAATAAATAGTGATAGCCTCAGAAGACCCATGGCATATTGGGCATATGACTATGAGTTCAAATCAACTGGAAGGCTGTTTATATATGAATATATGTATATATATACATACACACATACATGTATATATAATATTTGTTAAAACCCACTGCTTTATTTTTCTCCCACAGGTGGGTTTCAGCTGTTTTCTGTTCATGTAGCAGTCAAGCATTTAACCATGACCAAAGCCTGTTAGAATCTCAAGCTGTGCTTGGTGGAACACAGTCCCGTGGATAGCATTGATTTCAGATGGATCTGGGTTGTTTTGATGCTCCATGAGCTAGCCATCAATGGTCAAGTACATTACATTTGCACCACTATCTTTTTAGTTTTATAACTCTTGTTTCATATTTTGCCATTACTCTTATGTTTCTCTCTGAGTTTTAGAATGTCTCTTTTTAATCAGATTGTCTTTAAATGTACCTTCTGCACATGCTTGATTAAAAGATACTTAACTAGGGTGATAATGCATTTTGTTTTGCTTTTGTTTTCGTAAGAGTGGTTCATTAGTCAAAAGCGTGTTACTCTCATTTTTGGCTTTCTTCTTGTTAGAATGGAATATGTTTTGCATGCAGTTTTTTCTATTGAAAACGATTTCATATTTGAGGCAATCAGCAACAGCATCAAGTAGCTAGATAGGTTTGAGAGGTTAGTGAGTTGTTTAGTTCAAGTTCGCCCTCTGCTGTTGTGACAGAGAAGTGTGATGTCGATGGACGCCATACGTTTTCTTTTCGTTCTTTAGGTGGAGGTATACTTTGACATCGTTTAGCTCTGTGCTACAATTCTCTGCCCCACTAGAAATCTTGTTTTTCTCTGACTTCCTTCTTTGGCACCCAACACCCAAAACCTGGTGGACGCTCCCTTCATTTTCCCTCCTTCTCTTCCACACCTCATGCCTTTCTAAGATACTCCTGGGTTTCAGAGCTCTTTGGGGTTCACTTTTTTTGTTCAATTTTGAATCCATACAGTTTGGGGAATATTTGTGGAAAGTATTTCGTTTTAGGGGATAGTCCTTTCCTTCATAAATAGAATCTTCAAGCCTCCAAAGTTTATGTTAAATTGAAATTAAACAGTTAGAAATTCACAAGAGTCTGAATAAAATGAACCAACTTCACACAGAACATTGAGAGTTCTTGTATGTGAGCACATATATTGGGTGAACCTTGATGTAAAATGTATTCCCATTATTAGTTGTGTAAACCAGCCCATAAACAATCCCAATATTAATGGGATGCATAACTTGAAGAATGTAATTGATGCCACTAAATTTTACATGTATACACAGTATGGATGAGGGGGCTTCAAAAGGTTCATGGAAAAAATATCATTATCTTTGAATTCCATTTTCTGGAAACATTTTCAAGCCTCCTTGTTTATTCTCAACAATAACAGAAACTTCAAAATGACGTTTATCTGGAGTGAAGGCTTGTGTGTGAGTGAGTGAGTGAATGTGTGTTTGTGTGTGCGTGCCGTGCCTGCTTATGAGAAAGGAAGTGATTTCTTATGGAAGAGAAGAAGCAGGAATGGAAAGATTAAGCCAGTTTGGGTTCATAGCACAGGGAAGCATCCTGTATTTCAAGGAATCAACGTGCTAACGGTGTCTCCCTTCTTTCCTCAGAGTTGTGAAGATCAAACCACCCCACAACCTCCTAGAGAGAAGAAACACATGAAGATGAAGGTCTCAGATTCAAGGTTCAAGTTATAGTAGTTTGTTGTTTGTTTGTTTGTTTTGGGGGGGGGCAGAGCGTATCACTTCCCTCTGGTGGGAGTGAGGCCTAGCCTTGCTCCTAGAGAGCTGGTGCTGGATTTGAACCGTCAAGCCAGTGGGATGCAGTCCCGCACTCAACCACTATGCCACTGGGGCTCAGCCCCTACAGTTCATTTTAATAATGTCATTTTAATTTGAACATATTGCAACCTGCTTTCTTTTCATCAAAACAAACACAGTTTTCCCCCATATGACTAGGTTTTTCTTTTTTTTTTCTTTTTAGCATATCATGAAAGGTGCTATTATGGAAAGCTTTACTTCATTTTCTTCTTCTCACTTGTTCTTTTTATTTGGCTCAATGACCCTAAATAAAAATAGTCAACCTGCAGGACATAGGAAGGCATTTAAATTATACAGGCACACATAGCAAAGGGCATTTCTATTGTGGAGAGTTACACAAAATGCTCTGACTCTATAATTTTATTCTCTATGCTCCACAGAGCAGTGGGTAAATAACACAGAACATCAAAGATTAAGGCTCTTAATTAGGCCCGCTGGACAGCTAATCCATAGTTAAAATGCTTTCTGTTATTTCTTAATATAACCTGCCATATTATGAAAGTTAAAATACAGGTGTATTTTTTTTAACACAAGAAAAATTACTGGCTGAGAAAATTATCTCGCTACTCTGCCATATCATTGAGGGACCTGTGGGATTCTGGTACAAACAGCCAGTGTAACCAGTGTGCTACCATGTCTTCCAAATTTGTATGGCAAGCAACGATCAAGCAGAGAAAAGAAAATAATAAAAGGAAACAGTAGGTTGTGGAGAAACCAACCCCTTCTGCATTACTGGTGAGTATGTAAATTGGGACAACCCATGTGGCAGTTCCGCAAAACATTGAACCTTCAGTTACCATATGACCCAGAAATTTCCAGCCGAAGTGCACACTCAGAAGAAGTGAGAGGCTCACCAGAAACAGCAACCTGTACACCAGTGTTGCTTGTGGCATTGCTCACAGTAGCCAAAATGTATTGACCCCTGAAAAGTCCATGGTCAGGAATGGCTAGACGAAACCTGGCATAGGCAAACAATGGAACGTTACTTACTGTGACGTTCTGATACATACCACAGGATGGATGCACTTTGAAAAGATTCGTTTGCTCAAGCAAGGCCAGTGTCAAATGGTCAAGTGTTATATGGTTTCACTCTTAGAAGGTAAGCTAATATGTCACCAAGTCCAAACACAGAGCCATCAAATGGATTCTGGCCCATGGTGACTGTGTATAGGCTTTCTGAGATGATGGTTGGGGGAGAAGATCATCTCATCTTCATCCCCTGGAGCTGCGTTGGGTTGGGTCCATTGACCGTGGGGAGACTAGCCCAATGCCTAATCTGAAATGCTGCTGGGGCTTCTTAAGCAATATAGCCAAACCAGACTCTCTGCCATGGAGTCCTTTCCAACTTGGAGTCATCTTATGGACAGTTTTCCAAGATGCAGATTCCTACAGGAGCATATGGTGGGCTTGAATTACGGTCTGGAGCCCAGAAGTACAACATCTATTTGACAACATCACCATCAGGACTCCTAACTAAATATGATTAAGGGTTACCAGAATGGTGTATGTATTTTAATGCAATTAAACAAAAAGCAGAAGTATAATTATAACTACAATGTATTCAATCTTTCTTTTTACAATGTGTACTAGTCTACATATGAGTAATCAATTCTCCCTCAAGTCCTAGAACAACACTTAGAAGTATTATTGTATTGCAATAGAGATATATTGTAGACATACATGGTAAAGAATGAGAGTTTACATGTTAAAACTTTGCCCAAAGGTACATGGTTTGGGAGGGAAACCTGGTGACAAGCTTTCTGTCTCAGCCCTCTAGACAAGATTCATGCTTGCTGGTCTCCAATTCTCTCCCTTCCCTAAACTGTAGGCTTGTTTCCTATAGGGAGTGCATCCCACTTCTCAACCTCTGCACTTCTGATGGTATCTTCTCAGATCTGAATGTGATCCATAAGAACAGGGATGTGGGTATACTTTATGGGTATCTGTTTCCTGCAAGGAAGGTAGGAGTTCTTCCCATAAGACCTCTGTTCATTAA